>JAVKPL010007008.1:0-28208 GCA_032173675.1 Gastrolobium villosum
AAATCTCAATGAACTTATCGAAAAACGTGTTTTATATTATGTTTGTTTCAGAGAAAAAGTGAAGATTCCTCTGGACAAGCCTTGCATTATACTAAAAGGAGATAGAAAGAGCAGTGGCGGAGCTTAGCCGGGGCCAAAAAAATTTGACATATCAAATTATAATTTTTTTTCTTCATAATTACACAAATCTATTAGGAAAAAAAAATTACTTAAAATTCTCAAAGTAATAGGATCAATGTTTTTTTAACAAATAATAATTATTTATTTAAAATTTAGAATATGATATAAAATAAAATTAGTAAAGAAAGTGCAAATTATATATACATATATGAAATTTTCATATGATTTTCATGCACATTTTCATGTCATCTTTGACAACATTATTTCATGTGATGTTAATGAAAGCTTATTTCATGTTATGTTAATGAAAATTGATTTCATGTGGTCTTTGTGAATAAATCTTTTTTTATATTTTAATTTGATTTGGGCCTACAAACTTTAATTTACAACTTGGTCGGCCTTACAGGTCGTATTCAGTTTTTTTAGTTATTTATAATATGATTGGCTATAAATCAGGTATTTAATAAGCTAATACGTCGATAGAGGTTCCAAATATTTTACATAGGCTTAGGCTATCAAAGATAAAGTTTGGCTTAACTTGTCCCATTTATACCCCTAGCCGTGACCTGTGAAGAACATTAACATAGAGAGACAACAAACCTCACAATTAAAAAGAAATATGGAATAATCAGCGACAAATGTATAAAATCATTTAAATGACATTGGATCCATATAAATCAGTTAATTAGTGTTTAAATATTTTTAAAATTTTAAAAATACAAAAAAAAGAAGCTGTTAATGGACAAACACAAAGAATTTCACTTTTATAAGGTTTAAAAATATAAATCAAATTTTTTCGCCAACGGACAGTATAATTATCAATGCATATTATAAGAACAAGTATCCGTAAAATCTTGAAGAAATGAATGAAACATCGTGTCTTGTCACAGAATGGCTGGGTTCCGGGTGGTGAGTGCAAATAAGAAAAAAAGGTTAGAAGAAAATCTCAATTGGAAAAAGATGAAAGAAGAAGAAGAAATTAAGAAAAATGAAATATGTTATCTAGTCATACAAGGAAAGCAGCTTCATATCTTCATCTGTTACCACTGTTACAATTCTAGCTAAGGTCAATTTATAATTTTAGCTAGGGCCCAATTATAATTACTTATATAATTATATACACGAAGGAAAGTTCTCACATTTGGAAATTAGGTTTTTGACTATTCTTTGTGTGCAATAACCCAAAATGCAATAGTTCAATGGACCTTCATATTCCATAATTATATTCCCGTTATTCAGTTGGTTTCATGACTGTTACTTTCAAGGGTTAAGTGTTTGTTCTTTTAAAGGACACAAATTATGTCCTTTTAGTTTTCAACACTATGTCTTACCGGTAAGACATAGTTATAACATGAAAAATAGTTTTTTCTCTCTCCACGTCAGCCGAAGTGACTAACGAAAAAGAAAAAAAAAGTCATTTTTCACATTATAACTATGTTTTACAGGTAAGATATAGTGTCAAAAACAAAAAGGATACAACCTTTTGTCCAAAGGACAAACCCTTTTTCCTACTTTTAAATGTGTTTATTTGGTTTAATTGCGCGCATATTTTGAAATAGGTCAACTAATTATTTTTGTGATTAAGTTTAGAAGTCTTTCATTTTTAAAATAATAGGAGTAAGAATAAATAACATAACTGATTAGAATAAAGCAGAAAAAAAAATATACAGGATAAAAAATTAAAAAAAGGTAAAACACAAAAATAACCATAATATGCATGTTCTTTATTATTTGTTTGCATTTAGATGGTTTGTTGTTACTTTGTATTCAGTATTTGATTTTCTATTTAGGTGGTGCCAAATTATAATTTATACCTTAGTTAATTATAATTAATTATATAATAAGTAAAAAAAAAATAAGCAGGTACCAAGGCACCTACTGGCATGGATGTTGTTACGCCACTCGGAAAGAGGAGAACTTTGGTTGACTGACTGGGATGACTATATGGCAACCGTTCAGAGCAGTGTTATTAAAACCGGACCGACCCGGCCGGGTTGACCCGGAAACCGGTAAACTGGTCATATAACCGGTCCGGTTGAAGCAACGGACCGGCCATGCATCAGAACCGATGTGACCCGGTCCGACCCGGCCGATTTTCATGAAAACCGGTGACCTGGTCGGTTAATCGATGACCTGGGCTGGTCCAAAAAAAAATCAAATTATTTATTTTTTCAAAAAAAAAAATCATAATAGACATATTTGAATATTTTTTTGTTTATTGACTTACATAAGTTATGTACCTACAACACTAATATTATCTCAATTATGCACTATCCAGAAAATTTTGATTTGATTTATATTTAGAGATGTCATTTTCTGAACCTAAAACCTTGTATCAGGTTCATTATATTTTTGTTTGATCCTTTATTGGATAATAATATGTGATTTATTATTTTTTATATTAAAATATTTGAAATTTTTATCTTTTTTTTTTTAGATATTTGAGTATGTTTATAATTTTTTTAATATAAATTATAAAATTACATATAATTACCGAGTCATGCGGTTGAACCAGTGATCTACTGGTTGAACTAGTGACCCACCGGTTGAACCAGTGACCCAATGACCCACTGCCTCGACCAAGTCAATGACCGGGCCGGTTTTAATAACGTTGGATCAGAGTCCTACATTCTCAGTCATGGCTGACAATGTTTTTGTCAAATCCATGAGAGCTTTGGGGTAAGAATTGCTCTACTTTTTTTTTTTTTTTGATAAACGAGAATTGCTCTACTTGCTGCTTCATTTAAACCTTTTTTGTTTGCTTTCAATGGACAATGCTCGATGCTCTAAAAGCTTTGTGATGATAATAATGTATTAATTTTTGTTTTAAATTATTTTTTATTTCTTGTATATCCCACCACAACTTTTTGACCCTGTATGTTTTGGTAATGCATGTGTGAACAGGAAGAGTGTTTTGGTTGCCCTTTTTCACATTTGAGTTACTAAACCAAAAAAATGAAGCAAAAGAGTTAAAAAAAATTAATTTCATGCATTAATTGTAAAAGAGTTACTAACAAAAGAGAGAGAGAGAGTTATGGATGTCATAATATTGTTTTATTTTATTTTTTATTTCATGATCATAATTTTGTGTTTTGGATGAGTTTGGTCCCTTGGGTACCCTTAGGACCCACATCAGAGAAAGGGGCTCTTATGAGTATGAGATTAGTTCTAAATGGAATATCGTATAATTATTCAAATCTAAACCCAAATATTCTCTCCAAAAATTGGACCCAAACTCTTTTAATAATTGCATATTCCGGACTCCTATTATCATTTGAGTCCCGAATAATGCTTTCAATGGACAATGCTCAATGCGCTATAAGCTTTGTGATGATAATAATGTATTAATTTTTGTTTTAAATTATTTTTTATTTCTTGTATATCCCACCACAACTTTTTGACCCTGTATGTTTTGGTAATGCATGTGTGTACAGGAAGAGTGTTTTGGTTGCCCTTTTTCACATTTGAGTTACTAAACCAAAAAAATGAAGCAAAAGAGTTAAAAAAAATTAATTTCATGCATTAATTGTAAAAGAGTTACTAACAAAAGAGAGAGAGTTATGGATGTCATAATATTGTTTTATTTTATTTTTTATTTCATGATCATAATTTTGTGTTTTGGATGAGTTTGGTCCCTTGGGTACCCTTAGGACCCACATCAGAGAAAGGGGCTCTTATGAGTATGAGATTAGTTCTAAATGGAATATCGTATAATTATTCAAATCTAAACCCAAATATTCTCTCCAAAAATTGGACCCAAACTCTTTTAATAATTGCATATTCGGGACTCCTATTATCATTTGAGTCCCGAATATTGCTTTCAATGGACAATGCTCAATGCGCTATAAGCTTTGTGATGATAATAATGCATTAATTTTTTTTTAAAATTATTTTTTATTTCCTGTATATTCCACCACAACTTTTTGACCCTGTATGTTTTGGTAACGCATGTGTGCACAGGAAAGTGTTTTGGTTGCCTTTTTTCACATTTGAGTTATTAAACCAAAAAAAATGAAGCAAAAGAGTTAAAAAAAAATTAATTTCATGCATTAATTGTAAAAGAGTTACTAACAAAAGAGAGAGAGTGTTATGGATGTCATAATATTGTTTTATTTTATTTTTTATTTCATGATCATAATTTTGTCTTTTGGACGAGTTTGGTCCCTTGGGTACCCTCAGGACCCACATCAGAGAAAGGGAGTATCGTATAATTATTCAAATCTAAACCCAAATATTCTCTCCAAAAATTGGACCCAAACTCTTTTAATAATTGCATATTCGGGACTCCTATTATCATTTGAGTTGGTTATTTATTTATTTTTCTCAATATGCATCAAATTGGACATTGTTATTATCTGCTAATAGTTAGCGAAGTACTCATTTTGTTGGACATTGTATATTTTTCTCAATATGCATCAATGGGGGACGAGTGTGTTTGGTTGCCCTTGTTTCACAATTGTTTTCTCGTCCCCTATTTTAGTGTCAAACTCAAACTAAGAATGGATTAAGAACTAGAATTATTTGACTAAGGTACAGTGCTCCGGTCTTTAGTGTTTGGTGGAGTTAGTTCAAAACCCATACATAAGAATTAATTTTATTTTTGAGAAAGAATAATATATAATATTGATTCGATTAAAATATGAACAATTCTTTTGTTAATAAATATTAAAATTCTAAGCATAATCTATTTATTATAGTTTAGCCTGACATACAAATTGCCTTGTAACTAATATTCTAGAAGCTTATTTGCAGAAACTTTTCCCCCCTAAAGTATTATGTACAATTGTCTTTCATCATTTTCACTTCTTGATCGGTTATTTTTGTGAGACTCAAATTTTTTTTGGATGCCATTAACTTTTTCGCAGAGATTATACATATGAATACATTTTAAAATTTTAATTTCAATACAATTAAAATTATTTAAAGTTCTCAACAAATTAGAAATTTTCCTTAATATTAACGTTTAGACACATGATTTTAATTTCATAAAAATCAGTAATGAAAATGATAAAGTTTCCCTTATTAATAGCAATGTATAGACATATGACTTTAATGAAATTAAAACCAGTTAAAGAAAATGGTTAACAAATTTGGAAGATTTCTTAATAGTAATGTTTAGACACATATATGATTTTAATTTCATTAAAATCAATTAATGAAAATGGTCAATAAAATTGAAGTTTCCTTAATAATAATGTATGGACACGTGATTAAAGGGTAATGGATCTTTTGTTGAAATTTTACAAAATTTTAAATTGTGAAAATTGTATTTCTGTCTTTTTATAAATATCCACAAATTTTGATATGACAATTTAAATTGCGAAAACGTTTATGGTAATTAGAGCTGTCAAAACGGGCCACCCCGGCCCGTTAGGCCCTCGCTCGTGCGGGCCAGGGCCAAAAAACCCACAAGGCCAAACAGCCCATATATTAACCAGCCTGCACGGGCCAAAAATTTATATAACCCAACGGGTTAGGGCCAGCCCGCGGGCCACATTAAAAAATATTCTGCACCATTTTTCTATTGGTCTTTACGTAATCAAATGTAATGATATTTTGCATGTTATATGATCCGATCGGATTTCATTTCAATTCAAGTTGAAATTTCAAACCACTTTAATAATTCCAATGCCAAAAACCATGTTCAATCATATCAAAATCGATAGTTTCTGTTTCTCCACTAAGCTAAAATATGGATATAGCTGTGTCAAAAATAAATAGATCATGGCTTTCCTTCAAACTTTTTTTTGCTATAGAACCAAATGAACTGCAATAATTTCCTAACTTTTTTCCACAGATAAATTGATAAACAACACTTGTTCCATTTAGTTGCCAACTTCAATGCAAAGAGTGGGACAATATCTATCAAACCACAGCCTTTGCCAAATCAGCTCCACCTGAACCTGATTTTGGGAAAAAGATAAATCAACCCGAACCTGATTTTGGGAAACAAAGGAAGGTTTTGATTAAAAAAGTTGACAAGCAAAAAGGCTCAACTTTGGAGACAAAGAAAACTATCTCTGTTTCCATGAAAGGTAAAAGGTAAAACTATCAAGAGTACTGTCACCATTTAGTACATTTTTTTATCTGAATAAAATATAGTGCATTTGTTAACAAGAAGCAAATCTAAAGTACCAGCAAAGCTAAAGATGGAGAATTCAAATTTTCATAATACCAACTCTTCGTACCTCGCTAGTTTTTAATTTGAAGTTCTTGATGCCCCTTGGGATTCTGATGTTAGTGCTTCATGATGAGTAATTTCACAATCATCTTCATCTAAAACTCAAAAATAAATTGAAATGCAATCACTTAGTTAGAAAATCAATTCCAACATAACCAATCAATATTACATTTATGTATAAAAGACAATGAAAATTAACGCAAAGCGTTACCATTATGATTGAGAGCAAAGCCATGCAACCAATTCCTAGTGCAAATCAACATTTGAAGATTTTCAGGACTTCTATATTTGGTAAGAACACGTCCATCAATACTAAAAGCAGATTCTGATGCCACTGTAGTAATCGGGATACTTAACATGTAACAGCCCGTTGTACACCGGTATTGTTAACATTGATTATGATATTAAGCGCAGTTACAATCACAGTGATTAGATTAATTAAATTACGGGCAAATTTTTCTTTTAACATATTCCTTTTCTTTTACATCGATACATTCTCCGTAATCAATTAAACCACACTATAATTGTAAATGCCATTTGCGGAACTTTCTAACATCATAAACTTTTCTTTTTATTCACTTCATTTAAACTCACCATCTTACTCTCTCATTTTACCAAGTTATAGTCCTTTACGTTATCCACGCTTGGTTTCAAACCACGTATCATTTGGAGTTCTACCCCTCAAGTTAAGCCCCTTTCGTTTAGTCTAGAAAACTGAATTTTCGAAAATTACACTGTGGTAATCGATTACCAGTGAGTGGTAATCGATTACCACCTGTCAAAAATGAGGCAGTAGCCAAAATTCTTCATCCTCTGTTCTGGTAATCGATTACCAACTTTGGGTAATCGATTACCTCACATGGTAATCGATTACCAAAGGCCAGTAATCGATTACCAGTGCAGACAGTAGCCAATTTTTCGTCCCCTGTTGCATGGTAATCGATTACCATGCTTGGGTAATCGATTACTATGCAGCAAAATGACAGATTACAGCAGTTTTGAGCCCAAGAAAGGTTGTGTAATCCATCCCTAACCCCTTGGTACTCCACATAACACATAATCATGTCCTAATGTAGGCTCTAGGCCCTTCCATCATTCAATTTCCTTAAGTTAAACATCATTTACAACATTCTCAAAATAATGGCCATTTACATGCAAATATGGGCCATTTTTACAACATTACTCATCAAGACTTCAAGGCTATGAATGTGGCACTGGACAAGTCCCATGCTCACTCAAAATATACAGTTATCCAAGCCATGAATAATAAAACATAATAAGACTTAGCATATGACCATGAACACTAACAAAAGCATGGAAATGACATCATGCAATATGTTCATGACCTAAGTCTCAAAATACTAATGGTATGCTATGTGCACTCCATAAACTCCTCCAAAAGGTCATGCAATCCAATGCACCGCATGCCACTCCATCGTCCACTATACGGGCTTCTTGCTCAAAGCTCCTCCCGGCTCATAGTGACCTGAAATGTGGTCCCCCAAACACGGGGTGAGATATACGGATATATCTCAGTAAACCAATGGAGCTAGAGGCTCTCTCCACTCCATGGCTCACTAAAATGTATCAAAATGACATAATATGGCATGCAAGTAAGACAATATCACCATCCACCTGGAGACACCCAAGAACATCCACTCATGGATTCATGTTCAAGGACTCCATCATATAACTCCCGAGACAGTCCTGGCGCCTCTCCCATGGTTGAGAAGACTCCATGGCAATACCCAACCGGAACTTCTCATGAGCCCTATCCGGCGGACGTCCCACGTTTGGATCATCCTGGCGCCGCTCCCAGAGTCGACTCCACGGCAATACCCGACTGGCATTCTCACAAGGATGAATCCAGCGGATGTCCAAACTCCACTCGTCAACTGGCCAGTGACCACACAATTTTCACACAATACAAGCAATATGCATACAAGCACACAAACACATCATGTCATAACCACATAATCCAACCACGACCTTCCTCTAGGTGTGGTGGAGCTCACTAGGGATTAAACCCAAGTTCCAAGAGTTTACCTCAATGCTTAGCAATCCGTTCCAAACGTATGCTCCAATTTAACTTTTCACAATTCCAACCGTGTGAGGCACCCTACAACAATCATCAAATCCAAATTACGCCAACACTCATTTTTCATGAAAATTCCTCGAATTCCTCTAAGTTAAAAACCTATATTTTTCACCAAAAATTAACATAGCATTTCTAGCTTACAAACATGATTCTAAGGCCTTTTCATCTAATAGCATTTTTCCATTTGGGCTCTCTATCATCACACATCTAACATCAAAGCTTTGAACACAAATTCATAGATCTAAGGAATCAACCATCAAAAGACTACAAATATACTTACAATGTGTTGTATGATCACCACCAAGGCTTCACTAAACCATTTGAAGATCAAAACTCCAAGAAATCTCCAAAAACACTAATGGGTCGAATCTGAGTTGCTCAAAAACGCGGCCAAAGAGGTGGATTCAAGGCTTCTAGGTGCTACCAATGGCTTTGGAAGGTTGTTTACGATAGATTTCAACACCAAAATCAAGCGATTCGGTGGAGAAACGAAGAAATGAAGACAAGAGGAAGAAAATGGTGAGAAATGGTGTTTTGTTCTTCTTGGCAGGGAAGGAGCGCGCACAAGGAGAAGAAAAGAGGAGGAAAGAAGAAGGAAAAGAGGGTGGGGCCAAGTGACTTCGGTCACACGGGTCCCACACGCGATCTAACTTTTACTCCGATAAAATTTCCGATCATAAATTCTTAATCTACGTATTTTTCCAGTCCATGACATATTTTTCTTTCTCCAAAATAATGATAAAAATTTCACACCTATCGGTACACTCACACCTCAGTATTTTAACACTAAAATTCACTATTCATCAATTTTTCCCAAATTTGCCTATTTACTCGATTTTCCGCCCTGATTCCATTTTCAGCATTATTTTTGTCATATGAAATCTCTAACTCAATATTTAAGCCTCATAACACACGGTCGGCAAATTACCATTTTGCCCTTTTTGCCCTTTTTGGCCATAATCTTTGGATTTTCACTAATCCACCAATTTTCCTTTCTCAATATAATATAAAAATAAACATTTAAATATATGAGGTGTTATATTCACCCCACCTTTTTGAAATTTTGCCCGCAAAATTAAATCATACCTGCTCACTAACTCAGGATACAGCCGGAGAATCTCGTCCTCCCGCTCCCAAGTAGCCTCCTCAGGTGTGCGGCCTTCCCACTGAATCTTCAGCATGGGAATCACTTTACTTCTTAGTCTCTTTTCACTGCGGTCCAATACTGCAATAGGACCGATGGGAGTCTTCAAGTTCTCCCTGATTTCAATATTATCCGGCATCACAACATGTGACTCATCCGGAACATAACGTCGCAACTGCGACACATGAAAAACATCATGTAAATTAGATAACTGCGGGGGTAAGGCAAGCTGATAGGCCACCAATCCTACTCTTTTCATAATCTGATATGGCCCAATGAACCGTGGACTCAGCTTCCTCACACCCAACGCACGGCCAACACCTGTGACCGGCGACAAACGTACAAACACATGGTCACCTTCCTCAAATTCCAGCGGTCTATGCTTATTGTCATAATAGCTTTTCTGCCGATTCTGTGCCTGTTTCAATTTCTCTCTGATCATTTCAATTTGCACTGTCGTTTCCTGCACAAAATCCGGACCAAATCTTTCTTTATCGCCTACCTCAGTCCAACAAGTGGGCGTACGACACCTCCTGCCATACAAAACCTCATATGGTGCCATGCCCAGACTGGAATGAAAACTGTTATTATAAGAAAATTCCACCAATGGTAAGTACCTATCCCAGGCATTACCCTGTTCCAGCGTGCAAGCTCTCAGCATATCCTCAAGTGTCTGTATGGTCCTCTCAGTCTGACCATCAGTCTGCGGGTGATAAGCAGTGCTCAGTCGAAGCTGAGTGCCAAAAGCCTGCTGCAAAGCTCCCCAAAATCGTGAAGTAAACTTCGGGTCCCGATCACTCACAATGCTAATCGGTATCCCATGGAGTCTAACAATCTCCTTCACATACAATGTAGCCAACTTCTCGGTGGTGTAATCCACTCGCATCGGTAGAAAATGTGCAGACTTCGTGAGTCGGTCCACAATAACCCAAATCGAATCATAACCAGCTTCAGTTCGCGGCAATCCCACAACAAAATCCATTGAAATACTTTCCCATTTCCATTCTGGTATATCCAGCGGCTGAAGTAATCCAGCAGGTTTCTGATGCTCTATTTTCACTTTCTGGCACACCAAGCACTTAGATACGTACTCGGCAACATCCCTCTTCATCCCAGGCCACCAGAACTTCACTTTCAAGTCTTGGTACATCTTTGTAGCACCTGGGTGGATAGCATATTGGCCCTTATGGGCCTCAGTCATTACTTCCTCTGCAAGTTCCTTGGGCACAACAATCCTGCCCTGATATAACAGTAATCCCTGTTCATTAACAGATATGCCACTCTGGCCTTTCAAATACTTTATACTTTCATTTCTGATTTGAGTCTCTTTAATCTTCTCGTGCAGCTCGTTCTCAATTCGAGTCAACTCCATATCACACATTCTTCCTGCAAAGAAATCCGTTATTTTCATATCACGGAATTGCTCAATCACTTCATTGTCCCACATCATCATATGAGATAAATTAACAGACTTCCTACTCAGTGCATCTGCCACAACATTGGCCTTTCTCGGGTGGTATTTCAGCTCAAAGTCATAATCTTTCAAGAATTCAACCCATCTACGCTGTCTCATGTTCAGCTCCTTCTGATCAAACAAATATTTCAAGCTTTTATGGTCGCTAAACACAGCAAATTTCATCCCATACAGAAAGTGCCTCCAAATTTTCAAGGCAAACACAATAGCAGCCAATTCTAAGTCATGCGTCGGATAATTTTCTTCATGTGGCCTCAACTGCCTAGACGCATATGCAATCACTTTTCCTTCTTGCATCAGCACGCTCCCTAAACCTTTCTTAGAAGCATCACAATATAATACAAACTCACCCTCCGGATCAGGTAGAGTCAACACCGGAGCAGTGGTCAATTTCTCTTTAAGTAGCAGAAAACAGTCCTCACATTCCTGGGTCCACACAAAAGGAGTATCCTTTCGTGTCAATCGAGTCAACGGTAAAACCATTGCAGAAAATCCCTGTATAAATCGGCGATAATAGCCAGCAAGCCCCAGAAAACTTCTAATTTCAGTCACAGTCTTAGGTCTTTCCCAGTCACTCACCGCTTCAATCTTGCTTGGATCCACTGCAACACCGCTTGCAGAAATAACATGACCCAAAAATTGCACCTCAGACAACCAGAATTCACACTTAGACGGTTTAGCATACAGTTTCTTGTCTTTCAACACCTGCAACACAGTCCTCAAATGGTCCATGTGCTCCTATTTACTCTTAGAATAGATCAAAATGTCATCAATGAACACAATTACAAACTGGTCCAAATACGGTTTAAAAATGCGGTTCATATAGTCCATGAACACCGCCGGGGCATTAGTAAGCCCGAAAGGAATCACTTGATATTCAAAATGTCCATATCTGGATCGGAAAGCTGTTTTAGGTACATCCTCCGGTTTAATCCGAATCTGGTGATATCCGGACCGGAGATCAATCTTTGAAAATACACAGGCACCCCTCAACTGATCTAATAAATCATCAATACGCGGTAATGGGTACCGGTTCTTAATAGTCACTTTATTCAGCTGTCGGTAGTCAGTGCACAATCTCATGCTACCATCCTTTTTCTTTACAAATATCACCGGTGCTCCCCACGGGGACACACTCGGCCTAATAAAATTTTTCGCAGATAGTTCTTCAATGTGTTTCTTCAGCTCAGCCAACTCAAGTGGCGACATCCGGTATGGAGCCAAAGAGATCGGCCCCACACCAGGCAATAAATCAATCGAGAATTCAATCTCTCTCTCAGGTGGGAATTCCGGTATCTCATCCGGAAATACGTCCTCAAACTCATTAACAACTGGAATAGTAGAAATCTCTTCCTTTTTATCACCTACCAATCCGCCCAACAAGACATAACCCAAATCTCCAGCCTTCAAGGCTTTCACAGTTTGACTTACAGACAAATACAGAGACGGACAAACAGACGGCCTCTCGTGAGATAGCAACAACCTCTTCCCGCAACAATCAATCATTGCGCAGTTCCGAGACAACCAATTCATCCCCAAAATTAAATTGACAGAGGCCAGGGGTAAGATAATTAAATCAATGGTGTAACCCCTGCCTAAATAAGTGAACTTCACCTCTTCACAGATCCAAGACGATTCACTAACCTCTCCTGTAGCAGTAGTAATACGCATCGGAGGAACCATCCGTGTTACCTTTAAGTCCAACGCCTTAGCCACATAGTCCGCCACAAATGAATGTGTCGCTCCCGAATCAAACAACACAGATAAATCAACATTAGAGAGAAAAATTATACCTTTAACCAAATTCGGAGCCTTTTCAGTACGTTGAGCATTAGTAGTATAAACTCGTCCCACCGTAGGAACAACAGCAATAGGAGCAGCAGTAGTAGTAGTAGCTGGCGGCAAGGCCTGCAGATTCGCAGCCTGCCCCGAAGAAGATGTACAATTTCTAGCAAAGTGGCCACTCTGACCACATCTAAAACAATTCGACGTACCAGCACCACATACACCTCTGTGGTACTTCCCACACTTCCCACATTGTGGGGTAAAATATTTGTTCGAAGCACCACCACCACCAGTATTTCCACCCCTCTTGAACTGACTAGGAGGCTGCCTCACATGCAACCCCCTACCTCTATTATTATTATTGAAACCTCCCCTGTTAGTATTACCAGAAGGACCAGGTGTCCTCTTAACATCTAGATCTTTTGTCGAATCAGATTTCGGATACCTTCCATAAACAGTCTCGACCCTCTTACATTGGGTCACCAAATCAGCAAAGTTCCTCACCGCAGTATTAGACATTCTCTTTGCAATCTTCTCACTCAGCCCTCTTTGAAATTTAGCTGACAAGAACTCAGGAGTAGGTAGAGTACCTCCATAATTAGCAAACTTCACGAGCTCATTAAATTTTGCCACATAGGCATCCACAGTCATAACTCCCTGTACCAGATTATCAAATTCACCTTGCTTAGCCTCCCGAACATCGCGGGGAAAATATTCTTCATGAAATAATCCTTCAAACATAGTCCAAGTAAGGACCTCACCCTGAATAACAAATGGGCGAGACACATTGTCCCACCACTCTTGGGCATCACCCTCCAGCATATAGACCGAATACAATAACTTTTGTGGATCTTGACATCTCATAACTTGAAAAATCTTGTCCATACCCCTCAACCAAGCAGTGACCTCCTTTGGGTCCCTTGACCCCATAAATGCGGGTGGCTTATGTTTCCTAAAAGATATGAGCCTACGCTCATCGTCAGCATTATCAAGCACCTGCCCAGCAGCCCCAGTAGATTGGGCAACAGATGATGGATCAGGAACATAACTAGGGTCAGTAGTAGTATGATGACTAGCCTCACCAGTGTGGTGACTAGCCCCACTCTCCCCCTGTTGAGGAGTAACAGATGGCGTCGGTGTAGGAGTCACCGTAGCCGTGTGTGGAGGTGTATTATCCCTCCTAGGACGACCTCTATCCGCCCTCATCTCAGCCATAAAGGCCTGCATCATATCCTGATTAGCTTTCATCAGGTTCTCAGTCATATTCCTATTTGCAGCCGTTTCCGCCTGCAGAGCATTCAGTGCTGCAGTGACCGGATCCGGTGGCAAAGGACCTGCACCACGTGCCCCACGGCGACCTCGTGCCCTACTCATGATATCTGTACATGTAACACAAAGGAATGAGTTGATCAGACCCACACTGAGGAATCACATATACATTAATCATAAATAGTTCACAGATAGCTATGACACACAAGATACATCATACACAAACAATCAGAGTTCCCTAAGCAAAACTGCTCTGATACCATAAAATGTAACAGCCCGTTGTACACCGGTATTGTTAACATTGATTATGATATTAAGCGCAGTTACAATCACAGTGATTAGATTAATTAAATTACGGGCAAATTTTTCTTTTAACATATTCCTTTTCTTTTACATCGATACATTCTCCGTAATCAATTAAACCACACTATAATTGTAAATGCCATTTGCGGAATCATACACTTTCTAACATCATAAACTTTTCTTTTTATTCACTTCATTTAAACT
The DNA here is from genome assembly GCA_032173675.1 of Gastrolobium villosum. Lineage (NCBI taxonomy): Eukaryota > Viridiplantae > Streptophyta > Magnoliopsida > Fabales > Fabaceae > Gastrolobium > Gastrolobium villosum. Next base: position 14,579 of record JAVKPL010007008.1, read on the forward strand.
CACCATCTTACTCTCTCATTTTACCAAGTTATAGTCCTTTACGTTATCCACGCGTGGTTTCAAACCACGTATCATTTGGAGTTCTACCCCTCAAGTTAAGCCCCTTTCGTTTAGTCTAGAAAACTGAATTTTCGAAAATTACACTGTGGTAATCGATTACCAGTGAGTGGTAATCGATTACCACCTGTCAAAAATGAGGCAGTAGCCAAAATTCTTCATCCTCTGTTCTGGTAATCGATTACCAACTTTGGGTAATCGATTACCTCACATGGTAATCGATTACCAAAGGCCAGTAATCGATTACCAGTGCAGACAGTAGCCAATTTTTCGTCCCCTGTTGCATGGTAATCGATTACCATGCTTGGGTAATCGATTACTATGCAGCAAAATGACAGATTACAGCAGTTTTGAGCCCAAGAAAGGTTGTGTAATCCATCCCTAACCCCTTGGTACTCCACGTAACACATAATCATGTCCTAATGTTGGCTCTAGGCCCTTCCATCATTCAATTTCCTTAAGTTTAACATCAATTACAACATTCTCAAAATAATGGCCATTTACATGCAAATATGGGCCATTTTTACAACATTACTCATCAAGACTTCAAGGCTATGAATGTGGCAATGGACAAGTCTCATGCTCACTCAAAATATACAGTTATCCAAGCCATGAATAATAAAACATAATAAGACTTAGCATATGACCATGAACACTAACAAAAGCATGGAAATGACATCATGCAATATGTTCGTGACCTAAGTCTCAAAATACTAATGGTATGCTATGTGCACTCCATAAACTCCTCCAAAAGGTCATGCAATCCAATGCACCGCATGCCACTCCATCGTCCACTATACGGGCTTCTTGCCCGAAGCTCCTCCCGGCTCATAGTGACCTGAAATGTGGTCCCCCAAACACGGGGTGAGATATACGGATATATCTCAGTAAACCAATGGAGCTAGAGGCTCTCTCCACTCCATGGCTCACTAAAATGTATCAAAATGACATAATATGGCATGCAAGTAAGACAATATCACCATCCACCTGGAGACACCCAAGAACATCCACTCATGGATTCATGTTCAAGGACTCCATCATATAACTCCCGAGACAGTCCTGGCGCCTCTCCCATGGTTGAGAAGACTCCATGGCAATACCCAACCGGAACTCCTCATGAGCCCTATCCGGCGGACGTCCCACGTTTGGATCATCCTGGCGCCGCTCCCAGAGTCGACTCCACGGCAATACCCGACTGGCATTCTCACAAGGATGAATCCAGCGGATGTCCAAACTCCACTCGTCAACTGGCCAGTGACCACACAATTTTCACACAATACAAGCAATATGCATACAAGCACACAAACACATCATGTCATAACCACATAATCCAACCACGACCTTACTCTAGGTGTGGTGGAGCTCACTAGGGATTAAACCCAAGTTCCAAGAGTTTACCTCAATGCTTAGCAATCCGTTCCAAACGTATGCTCCAATTTAACTTTTCACAATTCCAACCGTGTGAGGCACCCTACAACAATCATCAAATCCAAATTACGCCAACACTCATTTTTCATGAAAATTCCTCAAATTCCTCTAAGTTAAAAACCTAGATTTTTCACCAAAAATTAACATAGCATTTCTAGCTTAAAAACATGATTCTAAGGCCTTTTCATCTAATAGCATTTTTCCATTTGGGCTCTCTATCATCACACATCTAACATCAAAGCTTTGAACACAAATTCATAGATCTAAGGAATCAACCATCAAAAGACTACAAATATACTTACAATGTGTTGTATGATCACCACCAAGGCTTCACTAAACCATTTGAAGATCAAAACTCCAAGAAATCTCCAAAAACACTAATGGGTCGAATCTGAGTTGCTCAAAAACGCGGCCAAAGAGGTGGATTCAAGGCTTCTAGGTGCTACCAATGGCTTTGGAAGGTTGTTTACGATAGATTTCAACACCAAAATCAAGCGATTCGGTGGAGAAACGAAGAAATGAAGACAAGAGGAAGAAAATGGTGAGAAATGGTGTTTTGTTCTTCTTGGCAGGGAAGGAGCGCGCACAAGGAGAAGAAAAGAGGAGGAAAGAAGAAGGAAAAGAGGGTGGGGCCAAGTGACTTCGGTCACACGGGTCCCACACGCGATCTAACTTTTACTCCGATAAAAATTTCCGATCATAAATTCTTAATCTACATAATTTTCCAGTCCATGACATATTTTTATTTCTCCAAAATATTGATAAAAATTTCACACCTATCGGCACACTCACACCACAGTATTTTAACACTAAAAATTCACTATTCATCAATTTTTCCCAAATTTGCCTATTTACTCGATTTTCCGCCCTGATTCCATTTTCAGCATTATTTTTGTCATATGAAATCTCTAACTCAATATTTAAGCCTCATAACACACGGTCGGCAAATTACCATTTTGCCCTTTTTGGCCATAATCCTTGGATTTTCACTAATCCACCAATTTTCCTTTCTCAATATAATATAAAAATAAACATTTAAATATATGAGGTGTTATATAACACATCTCGTGCCATAATACTAAGTGTCGGAAATCTACTTTCATTTAGCTTCCAATAGTTAAGCACATAAAAATCTTCACCTTGACCAAATTTAACTTTTGGTTCATCCAAATAAAGATCTAATTCACTCTTACCAGCAGCATACATGCTCTCGCTCTCAAATATTTCAAACTCCTACAAAATATAATATATCAATTATCTAAATGAAATAATAATAAAGAAAATATTAAATTATCATAAAAGAACTTCTTACCTTGATGTATAATTTTGATTTTTTGGACCTACTCCCTTCTCCACTTGACTTGTGCAAGATACTGGATTTATTGGATGAAAGAGAATGAAAAGAACTTGATCCTTGGAGATTGCTTGCATATTCTTCATAAAGTTTATCAATCTTTTCTCTCACATTTCTAACCTTATCATGAGATGTTAAAGGATCCAATTTTGTATAACAAAATTCTAAGAAAACAAGCTTCAAGCGTGGGTCAAGAATAGCTCAAAAAGCTAGGACTACACTGTACTGCTTCCAATATTTGTCAAACTTCGCTTTCATTCTCATTGACATATCCTTTATAACATCATCATCACTAGATAAGTTTTCATCCAATAAGCACTCAATCTTCCAAACTTGCATAAAATACAAGTTAGAGGTTGGATAAGATGAACCTGAAATCATGTTTGTAGTCTCATAAAAGGGTTCCAAAAATTCACATATTTCTCCATTCTTCTAGTGACAAACAATGTTTATAATTCCTATCTAGCACTTGGAGAATGTCAAATGCTTTTTCATACTTAAGCGCACTTTCTACCATCAAATATGTTGAATTCCACCTGGTTGACACATCTATTCTCAAACCAATGCTTGTGTCTATACCAGCTTGTTCCACGCAATCTTGAAATTTAATCATCCTCCCATCTGATACTTTCACATACTTAACACTTTCTCTAATTTTATACAGTTCTTCAGCAGCCACTTTCAAACCTTCGTGAACAATTAAATTAAGTATATGTGCAGAGCAACGTATATGAAAAAACTCACCATCACACAACAAATTATTTTGCAAAAGAAGATGATTTATTAATATAAGCTGCATGCTATCATTCGCAGCAGCATTATCAAGTGTAATGGAAAAGACCTTCTTCTCAATACCCCATTCCTTCAAGCAATCAAACAACGTAGTCTCCAATTCAACCCCAGTATGTGGAGGCTTCATTCGACAGAAGTTCAAAATCTTACTTATTAATCTCCAATTATCATCAACAAAGTGAGCTGTTAAATAAATATAACCCTGACTATTAACTGTTGTCCAAACATCCGAAGTTAGACACACTCTATTAGGAATCCTTGACATGATTTGCTTAAGTTTGTCCTTTTCCTTGACATACATTTTTTGAACATCTGACACAATGGTATTCCTAGAATGCATCACAACACCAGGACTAATATAATTTATCCAATCCCTAATCATCTCATACTCAACAAAATTATAAGGTAGATCGTGATAAACTATGGCTCGGGCAAGCTTTTCTCGATGGACCTCGTCATTAATCTGTATTGTACTAGACTTTCCATGTTGCTCATTAGATTCAGAATTTGCAAGAATCTTACAACCAAGAATATGACGACCTAAATGTGAAGTTCCATAGCTACTTCGGGTCTTAGGATGCCTACCAACTACATATTCAGCAGCACAATAATTACATGCAGCCTTTTCAAAACCATCCTTATCTGTACCAATCTTCATAAAATACTTCCAAACACTATAGATTTCTTTTCCATTTATCCTAAAACTTTCAGACACTTCAAGTGGAGTTTCAGATTCAACTTCATCATCCATAACTGAAGTAAAGAATAAAATATTTAGGCCAAAGTTTCACTGTATTTAATATTAGATGTATTAATCTTACATGTTGCAGCGGATCTGCACTAACATAACAAAAAAAATGCACACGACAACACTGAATTGTAGTTCCACAGTAAAAAATTATTGTGGGGGGGGGGGGGAGAGTGGAATTTGAGGGCATACCTTTCGAGCAAGCTTCTCCAACTTCTCTTCCTCAACTTTCTGCAATATTAAAAATTAGATTTAATATGAAATAAAATATTTACTGGTACACATTATTAAATATTACCGGAAATTAGTGAAAAACAACTGCTCACAGGGAGTAGTGGTCATACAAGATAAAGCTCACGTGAGCACTCATCAAATGACCATATAGTGATATAGGCACCAACATAAAGGAATGTCAATTGACCCAAATCCCAATTTATTCATCTCCCTAGCTATTCCATTAAATGACAAGAAAAATAAAAAACAAATATGAAATAAAAAATAAAGCTAGAAACAAGAAAAATGTTATTAGGCTATATTAGCTGAAATCAACCAGGGCAATACAAACCACCATTAAACCACAGACACTGGAATTAAAACAGAGCTGTCTGTCAAACGCATATCTGACAGTTGGCATTCATGTTGACACTGAAGGACCAAGTGTTAGTTTGAATATATATGAGTTAGGGCATCTAGAACTCAATCAGATTATAGTTTTTTTTTTCATTCAGAATTTCAAACAATAATGCTTTTGTCCAGTGACGGAGAATCTTGAACTCCAGCTCATAAATTATCATATTTTAAATTTGCAGCATGGGTTCAATCCATTTGCTATTTATCAGATGAATTTGCATGTAAAATCTATAATTCACAAGGAGGTTAGAATACTAAATTGTGGTGCATCACTTTCTGCCCCCCCCCCCCCCCCAAACAATCTTGAGGACAATTCGTATACGTAGTCTTATCTTGTATATTTGCAAAGAGATTCTTTCTCGGATTCGAAACTATGACCATTCGGTCACAAAGAATCAACTTTACCAGCTCCCTCTTTATACATCTCCGCTTTAAGGTGTACACAACAAGATTTCGGTAGTCTTCTCTGTATTTTTTTTCTTAGCTTCATCTATGAGACTATTCTAACCAATATGGCATTAAAGCGTATAATAATTTTACCAAAATTTGATCAGATACAAATGACAACCATGACCATGACAACGTAAATAACAAAGTTTAAAAACCATACCTTGATAAAACAAATAAATGATCCAATTAAAGACCCAAAGACTCCCAGAATAGCCAAAAACCGGCATCTATAAATCACCTACAAAATTCATCGACCAAGACACAAAAAAATCAGACAAAGAAGTACCCAATTTCTAAACCATTCAAAGGTAATAATAACTAAGTCTATATTCATGAAGTAAGATTTAGAAAAATAACCAAATCAATGATTCCAAAAGCTTATCACAAAGAAGGAATGCCCCAGCAAGCTAAACAGAATCAGAGAGAATGATGTTCAGAAGGAAAAGGGGTATACCTTTGCAAAAGAAGAAGAAGAACGAGTTGAAGAAAGAAGAAATCATAAGAGAACAAGAACGAGTTTCGTACAATCTGTGAAGAAAGATGAAGAGAAGAAGAAGAAGAAAAATCCCTAGTGAAGAAACGGTGGTAGTGATAATTGTGGTGACGATGGTGGTAGTGGTCGTGGTACAACGATGGTAGTGATAGTCATGTCGGGATAGTGGTGGCGGAGGTGATGATGATAATGGTGGAGAGTAATTGAGAGACATAAGTGTTTCTCATTTTGTGCCCAGGAATAAGAAAATAGAAATTTTATGATTCTTTTTTCTGTTCCCAGCACAAAAAATAAACTGGTTCATCCTGGGAACAAAAAATCACATTGATTTTACCAAATGAGTTTTTTATCCATTTCTGTTCGCGGACGCATGAATTAAAAAAAATTAATTCTGGGAAGGTTGTCAATCACCCCTTAAATGATCTTAAGATTTGAAAAAAAAATTATCATGATTAAAATAATAAATCAAAATTATAAAAATATTTCTCTCTCAACCCCAATAATAATTTTTCAAAAATCAATTTTTTTTATACAAAAATAATAATTAAACACATGACCTAATACAAATTATTCAAAACCTCTCAGTACTATACCAATCCTAACGGCGTTCAAGAATCAATCTTTAAACCTTGCAGTTTAACAGTCACTCTTAACCACCGCAACCGACACCTACTGAATAATATTGTATTTATGGTAGCTATGAGCCTATGATAACTGATCGATAAGTTAAGTTAATTATCCCCATTTTTTAAAATGTCTTATAACTCCTCCACGCAAACATATCGTAAAAGGTTGTAAGTGTTTGCAGGGAATATTTGTAAAAATAATTAAAACATTTCATAAAATATATCATTTTAAAAATTATTAATAAGTGAAGTATTGACTTAAATCAAAAACTATAGTATACATCCGTGAAATTTATGGGTAAAAAAGGAGAGAGACAAATTTTTATTTAAATTAAAAAATATATAATCATAAAAATTAATATGTCATGGAATTATCTCATTTTATTTCTGTTATATACTTTTTAAAAACAATTCTAGAATAAAATATTTACTTACAATGAAGATTATCCGTCCTTCCTTCCTTCCATCCAAAAGTCCTCGGATCCAACATATACGGAGATTGTTGTTTTATTTTTCTTATTTTTAAAGATTTACACAAAAATTAGTGATTGTTGTTTTTACTTTTTCTTGTAGAAATATTCAAAAATAAGAAATAAAACAATTTTAAAAGTATTAATAAAAATAAAAACTGTTTTTAGAAATTAAACATATCCTAGTATCTCTCTTAGACCATTTACTTAAAGGAAGTTTATTAGGATAACTTATAATACTTTTTTTTGGTAAAAAATAACTTATAATACTTAAATTGATCACTACCTAGATAAGTTATGAATATTTTTCTTGTTGTGGTTAAGTAATGAGAATTTTTTTTTTGGTAAGCTAAGTAATGAGAATATAACTAGAATTTATCAAAGTTAAATAATTCTATCAATTGATTATCTCTAATTTATTAAAAATATCATATATTTAAATAATTGATTATATGTGTAAATTAATTATTGGGTGAAGCAATACTGAAAACTATTAACAAAATATTTTTCTGTAAGTTTTCCCTTAAAATTATTAATAAAAATAAAAACTGTTTTTATTAATGAAACAAAAATGGTTACTTTCAGGTTTCACATCAAAAGAATAGGGTTATATTAATGCAAAAAAAAATTCTTTCGTCACCCCTTATAATTATGTATTATAGAAAGTACATAATTATAATATTAGAATTTTTAATTATGTATTGTAGGAAGTACATAATTATAATATTAAAATTATTTTTTTATATAACTTTAATATTATAATTATATACTCTCTAAAATATATAATTATAAGAAATCACGGGAGAATATTTTTTGCAGCAACACTAGAGCCTATTATCCCCAATACTATATATTGATATAATGGGTGATAAAGCAAAAAGTGTTATATTGAAAGATTCAAATCACTCTTTCGCTTTCACTTTTGCGTAATATATCAAATAATTTGCCATCGGTGTGATGTATTTAGTCATACTTAGCTGCGATAAATTCTTGACTACGGCACATTTTTTACAAAGTTAAAGTTAATCAAGAAGACTTTGAAATCAGAGAGGCATGTGTTTCTTGCCCTTATTCGATCTTACCAAATTTCACTAAATCTGCATACAAAAAAAGAGTTTATCATTGAAAGAGACAGAGGCAATTTTGCCTCCCTGTGCCAGTTTGCCACACAATGCCTTAACGCGCATCACCTTTATTAGAATAGAATCATCATCAATATATGGATTTGTTAAAGGGTTTTATAAAAGTTATGTAGTAGGAAAAGTGACCGTGTAATGTTATAGAGATTCGTTTTGCGTGTCTTAATTTTTATTTATTTTTTATGTTTTAAAAAGTGTGGACCCCACAAAATGTTGTGTATGTAGAAAAATTTGTTGTGTCATGTTAAATGACAAAAATAAAACCCTTTCTTAAACCATGCATGAACCTTTCTATAGACAATGATGCATTTGCCTCACATATTTTTGGATTGCAAATGACTTCTTATTTCACTTCAGTGCTTACTTGGCAGAAAAAGTGAACATATAGTGGTAACTATTTATGCACCATTTTATTCATCTCAATCATGACACCCCCCAATAGAAGGCAATGATATGACAAAAATTATATAATATTATTAGTGTATACTAATGCTTAATTATTCAAGTCATCTGTTATATAATTTAGTTTGTTGGTCTATTATTTCTTCTGTTACAATGACTTTTAATTTATTTTGAAATGTTGAAGATATGGATGTAATCAAAAAAGCAAATGTTGCAAGATTTAGACATATTTGCTACCAAATCACTAACATCACATCAAAATGATATGCTTTTGTAAGAATGATTAAGCGGCAAAAGGACAAAATCTTATTTAAAAAAAAATATATGATAATGATATATGTAGGAATATTTGTTGTGTTATAAAATTTTTTACTACTAATTTACTATTTATCTAATCACCATTGGATCAATATTTTCTCTTTTTTCAAATTTTTTTTAGCATTCTCTCTCTTTGATTCAATGGTGATTAGTTACGTAATAAATTAGTAGTAGAAAAATTTATAGTAATGATATAATTAAGGGAAATCCTCTATATGATATATCTATGTTGAGGTGATTCACTTTTTTCGTTTATTAGAGAATTTTTTTGTGTATTTCTAATTAAAATTCAGGTAACAACTTTTTAGCAATGATATAATTAATAATCTCTTAATATAGTTTTGTTTCTTAATTATATTGTTGTCCATATGGGCCACGAACAGCCACCACTTGAACAGTGTTATCATTCAACAAATAATCATGAACCAAATCCTGATTATTTCAGTCTCTTATTAAGGTTTATGGAAGTCAAGTCAAGCAAAAGGTGTAGTGCATTGGAAGCATGTATTATATATCATATGCTTTTTTTTATATATGCTTAACTATATTCTTTTATTGGCAAAGCGCAAAAATTCTTTACATTGACAATGATATGTTACAAATAATAAAACAGGACGGAAATTAATTTGAAAATGGCTGGTGGTAGACTTAATTAGACGCCGTAATCAAGCTAGAGTTCACTTTTGATGGAATCTAATAATTGAAAGCTGCGTTTACACAATAGAATATGAAGTGGATACAAGTTAGCAAAATATCCTAGAAAACCAATTAAATGTAATAATTTAATTTGAGATAGTCTTTTATGTTCACTAAATTATTACAAGCAATGAATCAAAGACGTGCGTGTAAAAAAAAAAAAATTGTCTATATTAATTATAACGTGATATGCAAATTGTAAACGAGTGTATATAATTCAGAAGTTGTCTTTTAGAATACAGATCACAGATAAATATATATTAGCATTCAGTTTATTGTAAGATGTCCTAACCTAATGTTATTGCAAGTCGCATAACAAAGGGTATAACTAACTGTGGCATAAAATTTATTCTAAACACAAAGAGTCTTATTTAAGAACCCATAGAGTCACATATTCACTGATGATTGGTTAAATATGTGTAGCAACACCAACTTGGTGAAAATTTCGTAATGGGACTTAGTTGGGCCGCAACCAGACTGAAGTGCGTTAAATCAAGCTATTTTGGCAACAAAAACATAGTTTCGTGTTTTGGCCATAACGTGAGTTATACTTATTCAATTGATGTGATATTGGTCTTGTTGGAAAGATAAGATAAAAATCTACAACTTTTACGAAGAATATGAGATCAAAATCCATCATATTTGATGTGAAACATTGGCCAAAATACAGTTTCAAGAATATTTTCACTAAATCATTGCTCCACATTTATTGCTTTAATTTCTTTTAACTTCCGCTTGGCTCCAATGTTCTGATTTAACAATTTAAGCTTGGAACCAAAAATCTATATTTAATCTTTTGCATTCATTAATTATCACTATGTTCTTGATCATATTCATCATTATTTAATCTATTTTTGATCCTAGAAACATAATGTCTTTGACACTTATCTCCCCCACTCACCGCCACCACCTCGAGCTGCTACCACCCCATAACCACCAAGCATCAACCATCACCACCACCACTTCAACCATCCTCCACTGCCACCACAATTGCCACCTGTTAGCATCGTCGCCGCTGCCACCGCCACTTTGTCAATCACCCTCACTTTCCACCATCGCACCAACAACTACCATATTCTTCGTCGTTGCATTGGCCACCGACACCTTCATCCACTAAGCACCAACCATCACTGCATCAATCAATCATTACAATTGTCACTTGTTATAACCGTTGGTATCACTACCACCTATTGTCACTTGCCCCCACAACTTATACCACCAATTCAATCGATCACCCATAGAACTAGCTGCCGCCACCATCAGCTACTATTATCATTAGCCACCGGACACCGATATTGATAATCAATTTAAAATAAATTTTAAAAATTTATTTGGTGAGGATTTAATTTTTAATATTTTAAAAAAAAATTGAAAGTTATTTATATATTTTAATATATTTAATTTAAAATTAAGACTTTTACAATTTTTAATAATTTAAAATAAAAATAATGTGTAAAAAGCAGTTTAAGAATTATCTTGTAAAAAATAATGTGTAAAAAGTAGTTTGAGAATTATCTTGTAAAAAATCATAAGAAATTCTATTAAAGAAGTATTTTCTCAAATTTTCATTATATCATGACATTATATGATTCACCTCTAACACCGGATAGGAAAACGTTATCCTATCAAATTGATTATTTAGTGCACATCAAACACAAGATGAAATATGAATTTATCAAACTCATATCATATCCTGCTTTTATCCAGGTCTCATATTCTATGAATTCTTATTCTATCATATCCACAAACAATCCATAAAAGATTATAAAATGAGATTTGAACTCTGGAAATTTTAATAAATCGAATTCAAAATACCAATGAGCCTGCCTAATAAATTGAATATCTTTTATTGTATTATTTCTTGAAATTCAAATATTTAAATTAACATCACTGAAAATATATTTAGTTAATGTAATATAGGAAAATCAGTTTACGTGATTGTAAAAACAACAAATTTTGTATTTAATTTTAACTGTTAATCTATTTATATTTAAAAACTCTAATTTCTTAAAGATGAGAGTCGTTAAATACGAATGAGATCTATGATTAAAATTTAAAATGTAACTTATACTTATCAATATCAAATGATCCTGTCTCGAGCAATATATATATATATATATATATATTCAATTTTGTTTTTTGTGTGTTAGAATTATTTACTGTATTTTTTTAGGCTTTAATATTTCAACAGTTAATATAGATAAGTTATCTACGTTCGCTCACAAAACTTCGTTGTTTTGAATTGAAAAATTAAAAAATTATAATGAAAAAAACTTTTATAACCCTGAAATAAATTATGACTATAAAAATATCTTAATTTTCATCTCAAAATGATGTCATTCTGAGCTCAATATAGATAAGTTATCTACATTTACGGTAGAAAAAGTGAACTCATTTTTTTAATGTATATGCGCCATATTTTAATTCAAATATTTTTGTAATTTAACTTATATATTAAACATATAAACATATATTTCTTATACATTTTCTATATATATATATATATATATATATATATATATATATATATATATATATATATATATATAGGTTTTTTTTTTTCCGATGTTATTTTAGATAACTTTATCTAATGTTCATCAAAATACACACACAACATTTTGCCCGCAGCAAAAAAAATAAAAAATTCCAGCATGCAAAACGAATCTGTATAACATAACACCATCACTTTTCATACAACATAACTCTTATAAAACCATATATATATATATATATATATATTTCAGGGTTATAATAGTCTTTATCACTTTAATTTTTTAATGTTTTTGGGGAAGAATAATCATACAAAATAGAAATAAATATTAAACGATCATAACCATACAAAGTTGAAAATAAATATAATATTTTTATTTCTACAATTAATTTTAAATGTGAACTTCCTTTATCCAACCCAAAACGACGTAGTTTTTAGGTGACTGCACCAACGCTTATATTTTACAAATCATTTTGCCTATATATATATATATATATATATATATATATATATATATAAAGTTTCGATTTCAGAATCTCTCTCTATACCTTATGTCTTATTAAAAAGAAAAAAACATTGCTTCAAAGGATCCTACCTCTTATATATATATATATATATATATAAAGTTATATATATATAAAAGTATAACAATTGAAAAGAAAAGGAAAAAGGTCAGTTTCCAAAAGAGTGATAAAATTGTTGTGTAGTGCTTACTTCAACTTCCCGCGATAACATTATATACATTGATATTCGTAATTTCTCCTAATATTTATGTACTATAGCACGATAGTAGTATGTATTACTGCCATTGAAAATTAAATACTTATTTTTAATACACTATTTTTTCTTTTCCATGTCATCAATCAGTATAAGTGTTTAATTTTTATGGGAGAGATATATAGAAAAATTGGTAAGACACTGGCTTTGTAGAAATTTTCCATTTCGTGATGGTGGGTTATTACCAAACGAATATTCTTGCTTCATTTATTTAAAAAATAATTAAAATTATCAATCTGCTGGCGTTAAGAATTGGAAATATTAATATAGTTAAATGAAAAAGGAGGAAACAGATGATAACTTTAACATTAGTACTTTGAAATAATTACCATTAGCCGCGTCGTCCATGTTGAAAACAACAGTTATATGAAATTATAGCGCATCACTATCTATAACTTCATTGTGTATTGAGAAATACCTAAACACTAATCCTAAGAATGGGTCAAATCTAAATATACTTTATTATATTTTGTAATTTCAATTAAGATTGTGATGTTGACTATGATTATTGTTAGCCCCCTTTTTTGCTTGTTATTGTTTGCAATCACTAACATTATATATTCCGTAATTGGCATAATATATCGTAGGATATTAATATAAAGATATGCAAAAAAATAAAATGAATATAAATGTATAACGAAGACCCATGCAATAGCAGTAATATATATGTTTAACACATGTCTAACGCGGAAGTGCACATGGCTCTCGTAAAGTATACTAGTAGGCTTCTCACCAAACCATTAATTACTTCATGCAGTG
>JAVKPL010007009.1:0-28819 GCA_032173675.1 Gastrolobium villosum
ATTAGTTAAATACATAAGTACTATATGTTATTGATGTATGTATAGATTTCGGATTTATGGTTCTTGTGTGATGGTTTACGAATTGTGTGACCCTTATCCTTGGATAAGACTTAGGTAATTAATTAAATTAAACCATAGGAGGGTACATATGTAGACATATGAATTTATTAAAATCATATGAGTAATGTGAGTGTGTGTTAGAAGGCTTTTATGCTTAGTGGACCTTGGTAGTGGGCTAGTGTGTGTGTGTGGACTTGTTACTTTTGGACTTGTGTGAATGGATCCTCTTGTGTGTGTGGCCAATGACCCAAGGTTGGCTCTTGGATCAATCTTATTCAGCCCAAATTAAATCCACACCTAAATTCCCTAAGCCTTGCCCAACAAGGATGTCTTGTGCACCAAGAAACCTTCACATGGCAACCCTTCTACCACTCAATTTTGCGCACAAGTAAGGGTGATTTAGGACCTTGAAATCTGCCATTTTCCCTTGTTAAAACCGCCACCTCACCTTGCTTAAGCATAACTTGATTTAAACCTCATTGCATGGAAGACACATGTGCATTTTAGCATGATTTTAGGCTGCATAATTCCCCATTTTGGCGCACATGGGAGGGGTCTTGATGCAGATTTTTTTTATGACACAAACTGCCTAACTTGTTGACTTGGAGAACCCTCTTGCACTTCCATCATGACACTGTTTTGTGCAGATTTTTGGCAAGCTTTTGCAGCCCATCATGAGTCAAAACCTGCCTTGTTTTCACATGCATCATAAGGGATTTTTTTGCTGCATTTTCATCAATTTGTGCAGCTCCAAAATCTGAATTTGGGCTGTCACAAAACTGCACCTCTTTCCCCCTCATCATTGCGCACCAAGGCTGTTTCTTTGCAGATTTTTGGGCTGCCACTTGGTTGTTTTACTTGTTGACTTAGCTAAGCTCTTACATGTACTCATGAGGCACCTCCCCCACTCCATTTTTGCGCACAACTTGGTCAATGATGCAGAAAATTTTCTGACTTAAGGACAGCACCAAATCTGAACATATCACTCCTCCATCCTTGCATGTAAATAGAGTAAGCTAGAAGCAAACCCTTGCTTGTTTCAGCCTTATATGCAGCCCATCCTCTCAAAGAAATCTGAATTTTTCATGATAGTTAATCATGGCTATTTTCCCTCACTTTCCCTATATATGTGCGCATGGAGAGGGGGCTGGCTTCATGTGCAAGTGCAGCCAACTCTCCTCCTCCTCCTCACTTCCTCTAGCCGCACCAACAAGCCACCTTGGAGCAAGAAGACTTTGCCAAGCCAACTCCCTCCTTCCCTCACCTCAACCATACACCAAGCTAGTGCTAACCTAGTTCCTCACCTTGTTGCGCATAGGACCTCTTAGGAAGTGTGGACTTGTGTGTAGTGAAGCTAGAAGGTGGTGTGATCCTTGACTTTGAAGGGTGTGCTACAAGAGGTAGGCCTTGAACTTGAACTTTTTCTTTGTGTAGCCATGTATGTATGCTTGAATGTCTCCTTGTATATGTGTTGCTTTGGATCCTTGGTTGAGCATGATAAAAGTATAAGTATGGAGTCATTCATGATGAATTGTATGCATAAAAATCTTATGGTTATGTTTAAGCTTATGCCACTATGGAGATGCCACTGTTTTAAAGAAGAAATGTGCCACTGTTTCGGTTTGATGTGCCACTGTTTTGAAGGTAAAATGCCACTGTTTCGGTCCCTCAAAAATCACCATTATATGCCACTGTTTCTGCACTTAAAAGCCACTGTTTCTGCACTTAAAAGCCACTGTTTCTGCACTTAAAAGCCACTGTTTCTGCACATTAGATGCCACTGTTTCTGCACTTAAAAGCCACTGTTTCTGCACATTACAAGCCACTGTTTCTGCACATTATATGCCACTGTTTCTGCACATATATGTCACTGTTTTAGTGCTCCTTAAGCCACTGTTTTAGCCATGTAATGCCACTGTTTCCATGCTTAAAATGCCACTGTTTTTATGCATAAAAGGTCACTGTTTTAAGTCATCCTATGCCACTGTTTTATGCATAATGTGCCACTGTTTTAGTCATCATATGCCACTGTTTTCATGCATAATATGCCACTGTTTTAAGTCATCATATGCCACTGTTTTATGCATAATGTGCCACTATTTTA
The DNA here is from genome assembly GCA_032173675.1 of Gastrolobium villosum. Taxonomy (NCBI): domain Eukaryota; kingdom Viridiplantae; phylum Streptophyta; class Magnoliopsida; order Fabales; family Fabaceae; genus Gastrolobium; species Gastrolobium villosum. Next base: position 2,165 of record JAVKPL010007009.1, read on the forward strand.
GTCATCATATGCCACTGTTTTTATGCATAATATGCCACTGTTTTAAGTCATCATATGCCACTGTTTATATGCATAAATGCCACTGTTTGTATGCATAAAATGTCACTGTTTAATCCATGATATGCCACTGTTTCAATGTCCAAAAACCAAGATTTATGCCACTGTTTTGGAAGTTCAAAGTGCCACTGTTTCTGTCTTAAAAACGCCACTGTTGCTGTAAATGCTCACTGTTTTGCTGCTGTATGCTCACTGTTTTGCTGCTGTATGCTCACTGTTTTGCTGCTGTAAATGCTCACTGTTTTGCTGCTGTATGCTCACTGTTTTGCTGCTGTATGCTCACTGTTTTGCTGCTGTAAATGCTCACTGTTTTGCTGCTGTATGCTCACTGTTTTGCTGCTGTATGCTCACTGTTTTGCTGCTGTAAATGCTCACTGTTTTGCTGCTGTATGCTCACTGTTTTGCTGCTGTAAACACTGCTGTATGTTCACTGTTTTGCTGCTGTAAATGCTCACTGTTTTGCTGCTGTATGCTCACTGTTTTGCTGCTGTATGCTCACTGTTTTGCTGCTGTAAATAGCCACTGTAAATGATTAGTTGTAATTGATTTAGGTGCGCTTAAGAAGTGAGATACTTCGCTGCGGTTTGGTAATAGTTAAGGCAAGCAAAGGTAAGTGTCAGGCGATGATGCCTAATGTAACTATTGACTACTGGTATAGAATTGTAACATGATGCTCCATATGCCGTAAAAATATTATGTTCCATTATAATGAAAGGAAACTGCCAAAAATGTGCCGTGATGGCTATATGATTATGAGGTAAAGACGTTATATGGCAGCATAACGCATATGAAAGGTATATAAGCATGCATCTTACATTATACCGCATTTTTACGCTTTGTGTGTGAAAGCATAGCATGACATGCATGTATCAAGATCATATAGGCCTTGTTTTAGAATAGTTATGTACAGGACCATGTGTTTGAGCAAGCATCATATAGGCATCCCCAAGGTACCGGGGTATGGGACACTTGGCATCAGTCCGCATAGGCCCACAGATGGAATCCACATGGAGCTCAGGTGCCAAGGGTATATATGATTCCACTGTGAAGTGCGCGCACGACGGTGCTAAAAGCGCAAAGGAAAGGCGTTATATACGCAATATATGAATATGATAAAAAGGAAAAGGAACAAGGATATGTTGAAGTGACTGTTTATGATTTTGTGCCTAGTTAATATTGTTATATTATTGGTTTTATTGCCACACTACTGGGATTATTCTCACCCCTTCGGGGCTGCTATTTTTCCAAAATGGCAGGAGGACGCAAGAGCATTTGAAGAAGTGATATTTTGCTGTTGATTGCTAATGCGTGGACTATCTCTGTGGCTGTTTGTTTAAATGGATGACTGTAATGATTAATGTTTTGATACTTTTGGATGACTGTAGTCCTTATCATCTTTATGTTAGTTGGAACTTTTACGAACAGCAGCTATTTTGGAAAACCTTTATGAAAAGAATTTAAGTGTTGAAAATTTTATACGGATTTGTTTACTGCTTTGTTAGCTCATGTGACGTTAACGACTCTAATTCCGCTTAGCAAACGACTCTCTTGGATGCATACAAGGGAGGGCGTTACACTAATTGGTATCAGAGCAGTTTGGTCCATGGAATTGCTTGTGTTTGATTGAATTGATTGTTGTTTGCGTTTATCTGCTGATTGACTGTCTAAATGTGCTATAGTTAAGTAAATATTAGCTAGGGTAGTTAGATTGTTAGGACTGTTCTGTGATAAGACACAGATGCATAGCTGACTTGTCCGAATTGAACTCGAGTACCTACTTGGGACTGCTGCCATGAATAACTTGCGGTGAGCCTGATCAACTCATTTCCTGATATTGTGAGTGCAGAATCATGGCGGGTGGTCGCGGTTCAACTCGGGGAAGGACTGGCGATGCAGAAGAGGATCTTATCACCACCATTGGGGGACTGGCAACGTTCATCCAGAATATGAGCCAAGAATGGCGTGACCATAGGCAACAGAATCAGAACCAACCCCCACTGCATGAAAATGCAGAAGAAATTGCCAGTCGGAGGTTGAAAGACTTCCGCAACTTCCAACCACCTACTTTTGAGGGTGAAGACAACCCTGAGGCTGCAGCAAGGTGGCTGCAGATGATTGAGCATATTTTCGAACGCATGGCATGCCCGGAAGCGCAGAAGACTGATTACGCGTCGTACCAGCTAATGGGAGAAGCTTTGACTTGGTGGACTGGTGCAAGGGCTCTGCTGAGAGCACAGGACGTGGAGCTGACGTGGGCTGTGTTCAGACAAGTATTTCTGGATAAGTACTTTCTTAAGGCAATGAGAAGGATGAAGCACACTGAACTGCTGTCGCTCAGGCAGGGTAATATGACGGTTAATGAGTATATTGCGAAGTTTGGGCAGCTGATCGAGTACGCCAACTTTGATCGGAACATCTACGATGAAGAATGGCAGGTGGAGAAGTTCGAGAGCGGATTGCACCCGGAGATCCGTAAGCTCATCTTGACGACGGCTAATCGTACACTTCCGGAACTCATCAACCAGAGTCGTCAGGCAGAAGGAATCATTCTGGAGGCCAAGAACTTGAACAAGCCACCACCACAGTTCCACGGAGGAAACCGAGCAGGCAGATTCTTCAGGGCAGCACCTGGTAGGGGTCGAGGCAGAGGTACGCCGTTGCAGGCGCGGCCTGGAAACTTTAAGAGAAACTTTACGGTGGGTCAATCATCGACTGGACGTCAGGGCGCGACTGTTTGTGCCACATGTGGAAAGAATCACTTCGGAGTCTGCCGCAAGAACAACAATGCATGCTTCAGATGCGGCCAGCAAGGTCATTTTGCTTACAAATGTCCCCAGAACGTTGATCAACAGCCTCCGCAAGCTCGGGTGTTCACTTTGGATGCGAATGAAGCGCAGAAGTTTCCCAACCTGATCAAAGGTAATGTCACTCTGAATGGTCACCCAATTTCTGTTATCTTTGATTCTGGAGCGTCTGGCTCTTTTATGGCAAAGCATACTGCCTTGAGAATAGGCATCACCCCAACCCCGTTACCTTATGAGTTACACATCAGCACACCTACGGGAGGATCGTGCACAGCCTCAGAGATCTGCAGAGGTGTTACCTTGCAGTACGAAGGGAACACGTATACGGTTAACTTGGTGGTCCTGCCGGTATTCAACTTCGATGTGATTATCGGTATGGACTGGCTGACGGAAAACGGGATAACTTTGGACTGTCGAGCGGGGAAAGTCATTGTTCCTGCGAAAGATGGTAATTTTCAACCTTTCTCTCTCATTTCCTTATTGCAAGTTAGAAAAGAGCTCCGCAAGGGAGCAGCAGGGTATCTTTTGTCGATCGAGGCTGAGACCTCGGTTGACAATCCAATTCAGAATGTACCGGTAGTTAGAGAATTCGAGGAGGTATTCCCGGATGAAATACCTCGATTGCCTCCTCATAGGGAAATAGAATTTTCGATCGAACTTGTTCCTGGAGTTGGACCCATCTCCATCGCCCCGTATCGCATGGCGCCGTTGGAACTGCGCGAGTTAAAGAAGCAGATAGAAGAGCTTTTGGCAAAGGAATTCATCAGACCGAGTACTTCTCCATGGGGTGCTCCAGCTATCTTGATTAAGAAGAAGGATGGAAGCTTACGTCTGTGTGTAGATTACCGCCAGCTGAACAAAGTCACGGTGAAGAATAAGTATCCGTTACCGAGGATCGACGATTTGATGGACCAGCTGAGAGGAGCCAGAGTCTTTTCCAAGATAGATTTACGATCGGGATACCATCAGATCCGGGTCAAACCGGAGGATATTCCGAAAACCGCTTTTAGGACTCGTTATGGGCACTACGAATATCAGGTGATCCCATTCGGACTTACGAATGCTCCAGCGGTATTCATGGACTACATGAACCGCATCTTCCGCCCGTTTCTTGATCAGTTCGTAATTGTGTTTATCGACGATATCCTGATTTACTCAGCTAATGAAGAGCTGCATGCTGAACATCTGAGGATTGTCTTGCAAGTCTTGAAGGAGAAGCAGTTGTACGCAAAATGGTCGAAGTGCGAGTTTTGGCTTAAAGAGGTCCAGTTTCTGGGCCATGTCATTTCATCAGAAGGTATCGCGGTGGACCCAGCAAAGTTGAAGCTGTCATGAATTGGGAACGACCCAAGACTGTCACCGAAGTAAGAAGTTTCTTAGGTCTGGCTGGATATTATCGAAGGTTTATCCAGAATTTCTCTCAAATAGTGCAACCCCTTACTCGTCTCACTCGGAAGGATAAGCCTTTTGAGTGGACTGAAGCCTGTGAAGAATGTTTCTTGGAGCTAAAGAGCAGATTGACGAGTGCTCCCGTACTCACGATTCCGGATCCTACTCGAAGGTTCGAAGTTTACTGCGATGCGTCGCTGAAAGGACTTGGATGCGTGTTGATGCAGGATCGTATGGCGGTAGCTTATGCATCTCGACAACTGAAGCCTCACGAAGAAAATTATCCTACGCACGATTTGGAGTTAGCAGCTATAGTGTTCGCACTTAAAATCTGGAGGCACCACTTGTATGGTTCGCAGTTTGACGTGTTCAGCGATCATAAAAGTTTGAAGTACTTGTTCGACCAGAAGGAGCTGAATATGCGGCAACGGCGGTGGATGGAATTTCTGAAGGACTACGATTTTGAACTTAAATACCACCCAGGAAAGGCGAACGTGGTAGCTGACGCCCTGAGCAGGAAGACTCTACACACTGCAACTCTGATGATGGAAGAATTGAAGTTGTTTGAGGCCTTTCGAGACTTGAACTTATCGGTAGACGAGAGAGGAAGTAGCATAAGATTGGGAAATATAAAGGTGGAGAATGAATTGATCAGTAGAATTAAGGAGGCTCAAAAAGATGAAGAGCTAGTCCGTGAGTTGGTTGGTAACCAAGAGGTAGTAAAGGATGAGAATGATGTCTGGAAATTCCAAGGACGGCTGGTTGTGCCGAATGAAGAGTTGAAACAAGAAGTTTTACAGGAGGCTCACAAGGGCAAGTATGCAGTTCATCCTGGATCCACGAAGATGTACCATGATTTGAAGACCTCGTTTTGGTGGCCGGGTATGAAGCGTGATATTGCGGAGTATGTATCTCGATGCTTAACTTGTCAGAAGGTGAAGTACGAACATCAGAAACCGTCGGGACTCCTTCAACCTTTGGAGATTCCCGAATGGAAGTGGGACAGTATTTCGATGGATTTTGTAGTTGGACTTCCTCGGACGCGAGAAGGATATGATTCTATCTGGGTGATTGTCGATCGTTTAACGAAGTCAGCTCATTTCTTGCGTGTTAGAACCACATACGATACAGAGAGGCTTGCTAGAATTTACCTGCAGGAGATTGTGAAGCTGCACGGAGTTCCTACGAGTATTGTCAGTGATCGTGATCCCAAGTTTACATCTAAGTTTTGGGAATCCTTTCAAAGAGCATTAGGGACCCAATTGAGGTTGAGCACTGCTTATCATCCGCAGACCGATGGCCAGACGGAACGCACCATTCAAGCCTTAGAGGACATGTTGCGAGCTTGTGTTTTGGAGTTAGGAGGCAGCTGGGATAGTTATCTTTCTTTGATTGAGTTCGCTTACAACAACAGTTACCACTCCAGCATTCAGATGGCACCGTATGAAGCTTTGTATGGGAGAAAATGCAGATCCCCTTTATGTTGGACTGAAGTGGGTGAGCGAAGTATGTTAGGACCTGATATAATTCAAGAAACATCCGAACAAGTAAAGAAGATTCGGGAGAATATGCAGAGGGCTCAGGCCAGACAGAAGAGTTATTACGACAAGCGTCATAAGCCTCTATCTTTCGAAGTCGGAGATCATGTGTTCTTGAGAATCACTCCTACATCGGGACTCGGAAGGAGAATGGGAGTTAAGAAGTTAAGTCCACGGTACTTAGGACCGTATCTGATTATGGACCGGATTGGAGAGTCTGCATACCGGTTGGCTTTACCACCCAATTTGTCGGGAATTCACAATGTATTTCATGTGTCTCAGCTACGGAGGTATCTCTCTGATCCATCTCACGTGTTACAACCAGAAGAAGTGGAACTCAAGGAAAATCTGACTTATCAAGTGCAACCATTCCAAATTCTTGAAAGATCCGTCAAGCGACTCCGTTCTAAAGAGATTCCTTTGGTGAAGGTGTTATGGAACAACAGATCGGCAGCTGAAGCCACTTGGGAGCGCGAGGACGACGTTCAGAAACGCTATCCAGAACTGTTTAGCTCTTAAGTAAGTTTATTTTGTGGGCAAAATCCCTATTTGGTGGGGAGAGTGTAACATCCCGCATAATTAGTTAAATACATAAGTACTATATGTTATTGATGTATGTATAGATTTCGGATTTATGGTTCTTGTGTGATGGTTTACGAATTGTGTGACCTTTATCCTTGGATAAGACTTAGGTAATTAATTAAATTAAACCATAGGAGGGTACATATGTAGACATATGAATTTATTAAAATCATATGAGTAATGTGAGTGTGTGTTAGAAGGCTTTTATGCTTAGTGGACCTTGGTAGTGGGCTAGTGTGTGTGTGTGGACTTGTTACTTTTGGACTTGTGTGAATGGATCCTCTTGTGTGTGTGGCCAATGACCCAAGGTTGGCTCTTGGATCAATCTTATTCAGCCCAAATTAAATCCACACCTAAATTCCCTAAGCCTTGCCCAACAAGGATGTCTTGTGCACCAAGAAACCTTCACATGGCAACCCTTCTACCACTCAATTTTGCGCACAAGTAAGGGTGATTTAGGACCTTGAAATCTGCCATTTTCCCTTGTTAAAACCGCCACCTCACCTTGCTTAAGCATAACTTGATTTAAACCTCATTGCATGGTAGACACATGTGCATTTTAGCATGATTTAGGCTGCATTTTCTCCATTTGGGCGCACATGGGAGGGGGTCTTTGATGCAGATTTTTTTTGTGTCACCAAAACTGCCTAACTTGTGGACTTGGTGAACCACTTACACTCTCCATCATGGCACTATTTTGTGCAGATTTTTGGCAAGCCTTTTGCAGCCCATCATGAGCCAAAATCTGCCTTGTTTTCACATGCATCATAAGAGGATTTTTTGCTGCATTTTCATCATTTTGTGCAGCTCCAAAATCTGAATTTGGGCTGTCACAAAACTGCACCTCTTTCCCCCTCATCATTGCGCACCAAGGCTGCCTAAGTGCAGATTTTTGGGCTGCTACATAGTTACTTTCCTTGTTGACTTAGCAAAGCTCTTGCATGTGCTCATGATGCACATCTTCCACTCCTCTCTATGCGCAAAACTTGGTCAATTATGCAGAAGATTTCTGACTTAGGACAGCCCCAAAATTGAGTGTTTAGGCTGCCACAAATCAGTGTTCATGATGCATCCCTTTCCCACTCAACCTTGTGTGCGCATAGCTTGATCTTTGGTGTGAAAATTCTGACTTGTAAGCACTCATTCAGATCTGAATTCTTCTCACCCCCTTGCATGTAAATAGAGTAAGCTAGAAGCAAACCCTTTGCTTGATTCAGCCTTGTATGCAGCCCCACTCCTTCAAGCAATCAGATTTTTACCATGATGTTAAATCATTACAACCTCCACCCTTCTCCCTTTAAATTGCGCACAAGAGGGGCTGCCCCCCCCATTCACTTGTGCAGCCACCTCATCTTCCCTCTCCCTCACACTCTAGCTTAGCTTTGCATGAACCTTAGGAGGAAGAGAGACCAAGTGCAGCCAACATCCCCTCCTTCCCTCACCTCAACCTTGACCATACACCGAGCTAGTGCAAGCCTTGTTCCTCACCTTGTTGCGCATAGGACCTCTTAGGAAGTGTGGACTTGTGTGTAGTGAAGCTAGAAGGTGGTGTGATTCTTGACTTTGAAGGGTGTGCTACAAGAGGTAGGCCTTGAACTTGAACTTTTTCTTTGTGTAGCCATGTATGTATGATTAAATGTCTCCTTGTATATGTGTTGTTTTGGATCCTTGGTTGAGCATGATAAAAAATAAGTATGGAGCTATTGCATGATGAATTGTATGCATAAAAAATGCTTAAGCTTATGCCACTATATGCCACTGTTTTAAAGAAGAAATGTGCCACTGTTTCGGTTTGTATGTGCCACTGTTTTGGTAGATAAAATGCCACTGTTTCGGTCCCTCAAAATCACCATTAAAAGCCACTGTTTCTGCACTTAAAAGCCACTGTTTCTGCACATTAAAAGCCACTGTTTCTGCACATTACATGCCACTGTTTCTGCACTTAAAAGCCACTGTTTCTGCACATTACATGCCACTGTTTCTGCACATTATATGCCACTGTTTCTGCACATATATGTCACTGTTTTAGTGCTCCTTAAGCCACTGTTTTAGCCATGTAATGCCACTGTTTCCATGCTTAAAATGCCACTGTTTTGTGCATAAAAGGCCACTGTTTTAGTCATCATATGCCACTGTTTTTATGCATAATATGCCACTGTTTTAAGTCATCATATGCCACTGTTTTATGCATAAAAATGCCACTGTTTTAGTCACTTCATCATATGCCACTGTTTTTATGAATAAAATGCCACTGTTTTATTCATCATATGCCACTGTTTTTATGCATAAAATGCCACTGTTTTAGTCCTTCTATGCCACTGTTTGTATGCATAAAATGCCACTGTTTTTGATAACTGTTTCAAAGTGCCATTGTTGCCACTGTTTTAAAAACGCCACTGTTTCTGTTTTGAAAACGTTTAAAACGCACTGTTTTGCTGCTGTAAACGCTGCTGTATGTTCACTGTTTTGCTGCTGTAAACACTGCTGTATGCTCACTGTTTTGCTGCTGTATGCTCACTGTTTTGCTGCTGTAAATGCTCACTGTTTTGCTGCTGTAAACGCTGCTGTATGTTCACTGTTTTGCTGCTGTAAACACTGCTGTATGCTCACTGTTTTGCTGCTGTATGCTCACTGTTTTGCTGCTGTAAATGTTCACTGTTTTGCTGCTGTAAACACTGCTGTATGCTCACTGTTTTGCTGCTGTAAGCCATTGCTGTATGCTCTCTGTTCTGCTGTAAATAGCCACTGTAAATGATTAGTTTTAATTGATTTAGGTGCGCTTAAGAAGTGAGAATATTTCGCTGCCGTTGGTAATATTTAAGGAAAGCTAAGGTAAGTGTCAGGCGATGATGCCTAATGTAACTATTGACTACTGGTATAGAATTATAACATGATGCTCCATATGCCGTAAAAATATTATGTTCCATTATAATGAAAGGAAACTGCCAAAAATGTGCCGTGATGGCTATATGACTATGAGGTAAAGACGTTATGTGGCAGCATAACGCATATGAAAGGTATATAAGCATGCATCTTACATTATACCGCATTTTTACGCTTTGTGTGTGAAAGCATAGCATGACATGCATGTAACAAGATCATATAGGCCTTGTTTTAGAATAGTTACGTACAGGACCATGTGTTTGAGCAAGCATCATATAGGCATCCCCAAGGTACCGGGGTATGGGACACTTGGCATCAGTCCGCATAGGCCCACAGATGGAATCCACATGGAGCTCAGGTGCCAAGGGTATAATTGATTCCACTGTGAAGTGCGCGCACGACGGTGCTAAAAGCGCAAAGGAAAGGCGTTATATACGCAATATATGAATATGATAAAAAGGAAAAGGAACAAGGATATGTCGAAGTGACTGTTTATGATTTTGTGCCTAGTTAATATTGTTATATTACTGGTTTTATTGCCACACTACTGGGATTATTCTCACCCCTTCGGGGCTGCTATTTTTCTAAATGGCAGGAGGACATAAAAGCACATGAAGAAGTGATATTTTGCTGTTGATTGCTGATGCGTGGACTATCTCTGTTGCTGTTTGTTTAAATGGATGACTGTAATGATTAATGTTTTGATACTTTTGGATGACTGTAGTCCTTATCATCTTTATGTTAGTTGGAACTTTTACGAACAGCAGCTATTTTGGAAAACCTTTATGAAAAGAATTTAAGTGTTGAAAATTTTTATACGGATTGGTATACTGCTTTGTTAGCTCATGTGACGTTAACGACTCTAATTCCGCTTAGCAAACGACTCTCTTGGATGCATACAAGGGAGGGCGTTACAAGTTTTGTTGCAATGGTGCACCAGAATGAGCTACGGTGCACCAGAATGAATCGTGGAGCACCATGGGCTAGCCGCGGTGCACCAGAATGAGCCTTAGAGCTCCATGGGCTAGCCGCTGTGCACCAGAATGAGCCGTGGTGCACCATGGGCTAGCCGCGGTGCACCAAAATGAGCCGCGGTGCACCATGGGCTAGCCGCAGTGCACTAGAATGAGTCGTGGTGCACCATGGGCTAGCCGCGATGCACCAGAATAAGCAGGGGAGCACCAGAATGAGCCGTGGTTCACCATGGGCTAGTCGCGGTGCACCAGAATGAGTCGTGGTGCACCATGGGCAAGCCGCGGTGCACCAGAATGAGCCGCAGTGCACCAGAACGAGCCGTGGTGCACCATGGGTTAGCCGCGGTGCTCCAGAATGAGGCGTGGTGGACCATTGGCTAGCCACGGTGCACCAGAATGAGCCGTGGTGCACCGTGGGATAGCCGTGGTGCAAAAGGTTGAGCTGTGGTGCACCATGGGCTAGCCGAGGTGCACCAGAATGAACCGTGGTGCACCGTGGGTTACCGCGGTGCACCAGAATGAGCCGTGGTGCACCCGAATTAGCCGTCGTGCACCATGGGTTAGTCGCGGTGCACTGGAATGAGCCGCGATGAACCGCAATGAGCCGTGGTGCACCATGGACTAGCCGCGATGCACCAAAATGAGCCGCGGTGCACCAGAATGAGCCGTGGTGCACCATGGGCTAGCCGGAATGCCCCATAATGAGCCGTTGTACACCATAATAAGCCGTGGTGCACCATGGGCTAGCGGCGGTGCACCAGAATGAGCCGTGGTGCACCATGGGCTAGCCGCGGTGCACCAGAATGAGCCGTGGTGCACCATGGGCTAGCCGCGGTGCACTAGAATGAGTCGTGGTGCACCATGGGCTAGCCGCGGTGCACCAGAATGAGCAGGGGAACACCAGAATGAGCCGTGGTTCACCATGGGCTAGTCGCGGTGCTCCAGAATGAGTCGTGGTGCACCATGGGCAAGCCACAGTGCACCAGAATGAGCTGCAATGCACCAGAATGAGCCGTGGTGCACCATGGGCTAGCTGCGGTGCACCAGAATGAGCCATGGAGCACCATGGGATAGCCGCGGTGCAAAAGAATGAGCTTTGGTGCACCATGGGCTAGCCGAGGTGCACCAGAATGAGCCATGGTTGCACCATTTTCCGTTTTCAGTCGAAAAACTTTACAAAATCAATTTCTTTTCCAATTTATTTTATTCATCCATTTTTTTCCGGAATTCGTTTTACGTCAAAAATCTTCAACGAATTTCCTTTTTCGTCGAAAAACTCCGCAAAATCAATTTCTTTTGCATTTATTTTATGCATCTGTTTTCAACGGAATCCATTTTCCGTCGAAAAACTTCACAAAATCAATTTCTTTTGAATTTATTTTATTCATCCATTTTCGACGGAATTCATTTTCCGTCAAAAATCTTCGACGGAATCCATTTTCCGTCGAAAAACTTCACAAAATCAATTTCTTTTGCATTTATTTTATTCATCCGTTTTCGATGGAATTCATTTGCCGTCAAAAATCTTCGACGGAATCCATTTTCCGTCAAAAATCTTCTACGGAATCCATTTTCCGTCGAAAATCTTCACAAAAATCAATTTCTTTTGCATTTATTTTACTCAATCATTTTTGACGGAATCCGTTTTCCATCGAAAAACTTCACAAAATCAATTTCTTTTCCTATTTATTTTATTCATCCATTTTCGACGAATTTCATTTTCCGTAAAAAATCTTCGACGGATTTCCTATTTCGTCGAACAACTTCACAAAATCAATTTCATTTGCATTTATTTTATTCATCTATTTTCAACGGAATCCATTTTGCTTCGAAAACTACACAAAGTCAATATCTTTTACATTTATTTTATTCATCCATTTTCGACAGAATCCGTTTTCCGTCGAAAAACTTCACAAAATCAATTTCTTTTGCATTTATTTTAATCATCCTTTTTCGACGAAATTCATTTTCCGTCAAAAATCTTCGACGGAATCCATTTTCCATCGAAAAACTTCACAAAATCAACTTCTTTTGCATTTATTTTATTCATCCGTTTTCGATGGAATTCATTTTCCGTCAAAAATCTTCGACGGAATCCATTTTCCGTCAAAAATGTTCTACGGAATCCATTTTCCGTAGAAAAACTTCACAAAAGTAATTTCTTTTGCATTTATTTTATTCATCCGTTTTCGACGGAATTTGTTTTCCGTCGAAAAACTTCACAAAATCAATTTCTTTTGCATTTATTTTAATAATCCGTTTTTGAAGGAATACATTTTTCGTCAAAAATCTTCGACGGAATCCATTTTTCGTCGAAAAATTTCATAAAATCAATTTCTTTTGCATTTATTTTATTCATCCATTTTCGACGGAATCCGTTTTCCATCAAAAAATTTCACAATATCATCAATTTCTTTTGCATTTATTTTATTAATCCATTTTCCGTGAAAAAAACTTCACAAAATTAATTTCTTTTGCATTTATTTTATACGGAATTCATTTTCCGTACAAAAACTTCGACAGAATCCATTTTCCGTCGAAAAACTTGACAAAACCAATTTCTTTTACATTTGTTTTATTCATCAGTTTTCGACGGAATCCGTTTTCCGTCCAAAAACTTCACAAAATGAATTTCTTTTCCATTTATCTTATTCATCCGTTTTCGACGGAATTCATTTTCCGTCCAAAATCATCGACGAAATACATTTTCCGTCGAAAAACTTCACAAAATCAATTTCTTTTGCATTTATTTTACTCATCCATTTTCGACGGAATCCGTTTTCCGTCGAAAAACTTCACAAAATCAATTTCTTCTCCTATTTATTTTATTCATCCTTTTTCGACGAATTTCATTTTCCGTAAATAATCTTCAACGGATTTCCTTTTTCGTCTAACAACTTCACAAAATCAATTTCATTTGCATTTATTTTATTCATCTGTTTTCAACGGATTTCTTTTTGCTTCGAAAAACAACACAAAATCAATATCTTTTGCTTTTATTTTATTCATCCATTTTCGACGGAATCTGTTTTCTGTCGAAAAACTTCACAAAATCAATTTCCTTTACATTTATTTTATTCATCCATTTTTGACGAAATTCAGTTTCCGTCAAAAATCTTCGACGGAATCCATTTTCCATCGAAAAACTTCACAAAATCAATTTCCTTTGCATTTATTTTATTCATCCATTTTTGACGAAATTCATTTTCCGTCCAAAATCTTCGACGGAATCCATTTTCCATCGAAAAACTTCACAAAATCAATTTCTTTTGCATTTATTTTATTCATCCGTTTTCGACGGAATTCATTTTCCCTCAAAAATCTTCGACGGAATCCATTTTCCGTCAAAAATGTTCTACGGAATCCATTTTCCGTCGAAAAACTTCACAAAATTAATTTCTTTTGCATTTATTTTATTCATCCGTTTTCGACGGAATTTGTTTTCCGTCGAAAAACTTCACAAAATCAATTTCTTTAGCATTTATTTTAATCATCCGTTTTCGACGGAATACATTTTTCGTCAAAAATCTTCGACGAAATCCATTTTTCGTCGAAAAACTTCATAAAATAAATATCTTTTGCATTTATTTTATTCATCTGTTTTCAACGGTATCCATTTTCCTTCGAAAAATAACACAAAAAAAAATTCTTTTGCATTTACTTTATTCATCCATTTTCGACGGAATTCATTTTCCGTCAAAAATCTTCGACGTAATCCATTTTTCGTCAAAAATCTTCTACGGAATCAATTTTCCGTCGAAAAACTTCACAAAATCAATTTCTTTTGCATTTATTTTATTCATCTATTTTCGACGGAATCCATTTTCCGTCGAAAAAATTCACAAAATTAATTTCTTTTGCATTTATTTTATTCATCCGTTTTCATCGGAATCCATTTTCCGTTGTAAAAACTTCACAAAATTAATTTCTTTTGCATTTATTTTATTCATCCATTTTCATCGGAATCCATTTTCCGTCGAAAAACTTCACAAAATCAATTTCGTTTGCATTTATTTTATTCATCCAATTTCGACGGAATTCATTTTCCGTCAAAAATCTTCGATGGAATCCATTTTTCGTCGAAAACTTCACAAAATCAATTTCTTTTGCATTTATTTTATTCATCCATTTTCAACGGAATTCATATTTTCCATCAAAAATCTTCGACAGAATCCATTTTTAGTCGAAAAACTTCACAAAATTAATTTTTTTTGCATTTATTTTATTCATCAGTTTTCGACGGAATCTGTTTTCTTTTGAAAAACTTTACAAAATCAATTTCTTTTTCAATTTATTTTATTAATCTGTTTTCCGACAAAAATCTTCGACGGATTTCCTTTTTCGTCGAAAAACTTCGCAAAAACAATTTCATTTGCATTTATTTTATTCATCCGTTTTCAACGGAATCCATTTTCCTTCGAAAAACAACACAAAAATTAAATTCTTTTGCTATTATTTTATTCATCCATTTTCGTCAGAATCCGTTTTCCGTCAAAAATCTTCTAAGGAATCCATTTTCCGTCGAAAACTTCAAAAAATCAATTTCTTTTGTATTTATTTTATTAATCCGTTTTCGACGAAATTCTTTTTCCATCGAAAAACTTCACAAAATTAATTTCTTTTGCATTTATTTTATTCATCCGTTTTCGACGGAATACATTTTCCATCAAAAATATTCGACGGAATCCATTTTCCGTCGAAAACTTCACAAAATCAATTTCTTTTGCATTTATTTTATTCATCCATTTTCGACGGAATCCGTTTTCCATCAAAAAACTACGCAAAAAAAATGAGCCGTGGTGCACCAGAATGAGCCGTGGTGCACCATGGTATAGCCGCGGTGCACCAGAATGAGGCGTGGTGGACCATTGGCTAGCCACGGTGCACCAGAATGAGCCGTGGTGCACCATGGGATAGCCGCGGTGCAAAAGGATGAGCTGTGGTGCACCATGGGCTAGCCGAGGTGCACCAGAATGAGCCGTGGTGCACCATTTTCGCGGTGCACCAGAATGAGCCGTGGTGCACCCGAATTAGCCGTCGTGCACCATGGGTTTCGCGGTGCACTGGATTCATGAGCCCGATTTTCCGCAATGAGCCGTGGTGCACCATGGTCTAGCCGCGTTGCACCGAGCCGCGGTGCACCAGATTGAGCCGTGGTGCACCATGGGCTAGCCGGAATGCCACAGAATGAGCCGTTGTACACCATAATAAGCCGTGGTGCACCATGGGCTAGCGGCGGTGCACCAAAATGAGCCGTGGTGCACCATGGGCTAGCCGCGGTGCACCACCATGAGCCGTGGTGCACCATGGGCTAGCCCGGTGCACTAGAATGAGTCGTGGTGCACCATGGGCTAGCCGCGGTGCACCAGAATGAGCAGGGGAACACCAAATCAAGCCGTGGTTCACCATGGGCTATCCGGTGCTCCAGAATGAGTCGTGGTGCACCATGGGCAAGCCACAGTGCACCAGAATGAGCTGCAATGCACCAGAATGAGCCGTGGTGCACCATGGGCTAGCTGCGGTGCACCAGAATGAGGCGTGGTGGACCATTGGCTAGCCGCGGTGCACCAGAATGAGCCATGGAGCACCATGGGATAGCCGCGGTGCAAAAGAATGAGCTTTGGTGCACCATGGGCTAGCCGAGGTGCACCAGAATGAGCCATGGTTGCACCATTTTCCGTTTTCAGTCGAAAAACTTTACAAAATCAATTTCTTTTCCAATTTATTTTATTCATCCATTTTTTTCAGGAATTCGTTTTACGTCAAAAATCTTCAACGGATTTCCTTTTTCGTCGAAAAACTTCGCAAAATCAATTTCTTTTGCATTTATTTTATGCATCTGTTTTCAACGGAATCCATTTTCCTTCGAAAAACAATACAAAATCAATTTTTTTTGCATTTATTTTATTCATCAGTTTTCGACGGAATCCGTTTTCCGTCAAAAAACTTCGCAAAATGAATTTCATTTCCATTTATCTTGTTCATCCGTTTTCGACGGAATTCATTTTCCGTCCAAAATCGTCGACGAAATCCATTTTCCGTCGAAAAACTTCACAAAATCAATTTCTTTTGCATTTATTTTACTCATCCATTTTCGACGGAATCCGTTTTCCGTCGAAAAACTTCACAAAATCAATTTCTTTTCCTATTTATTTTATTCATCCGTTTTCGACGAATTTCATTTTCAGTAAAAAATCTTCGACGGATTTCCTTTTTCGTCGAACAACTTCACAAAATCAATTTCTTTTGCATTTGTTTTATTCATCCGTTTTCGGCCGAATACATTTTCCGTCAAAAATCTTCGACGGAATCCATTTTCCGTCGAAAACTTCACAAAATCATTTTCTTTTGCATTTATTTTATTCATCCATTTTCGACGGAATCCGTTTTCCGTCAAAAACCTCGCAAAAACAATTTCTTTTGAATTTATTTTATTCATCCATTTTCGACGGAATCCATTTTCCGTCAAAAAACTTCACAAAATCAATTTCTTTTGCATTTATTTTATTCATCCATTTTCGACGGAATTCATTTTTCGTCAAAAATCTTCGACGGAATCCATTTTGCGTCGAAAACTTCAAAAAATCAATTTCTTTTGCATTTATTTTATTCATCCATTTTCGACGGAATTCAATTCCCGTCAAAAATCTTCGAAAGAATCAATTTTTCGTCGAAAAACTTCACAAAATTAATTTCTTTTGCATTTATTTTATTCATGAGTTTTCGACGGAATCCGTTTTCTTTCGAAAAACTTTACAAAATCAATTTATTTTTCAATTTATTTTATTAATCCGTTTTCTGTCAAAAATTTCGACGGATTTCCTTTTTCGTCGAAAAACTTCGCAAAAACAATTTCTTTTGCATTTATTTTATTCATCCGTTTTCAACAGAATCCATTTTCCTTCGAAAAATAACACAAAAATTAAATTCTTTTGCTATTATTTTATTCATCCATTTTCGTCAGAATCCCATTTTCCGTCAAAAATCTTCTAAGGAATCCATTTTCCGTCGAAAAACTTCAAAAAATCAATTTCTTTTGCATTTATTTTATTAATCCGTTTTCGACGAAATTCTTTTTCCATCGAAAAACTTCACAAAATCAATTTCTTTTGCATTTATTTTATTCATCCGTTTTCGACGGAATACATTTTCCATCAAAAAGCTTCGACGGAATCCATTTTCCGTCGAAAACTTCACAAAATCAATTTATTTTGCATTTATTTTATTCATCCATTTTCGACGGAATCCGTTTTCCATCAAAAAACTTAACAAATTTTTTTTTTTTGAATTTATTTTATTTATCCATTTTCGACGAAATCCATTTTCCGTCAAAAAACTTCACAAAATCAATTTCTTTTGAATTTATTTTATTCATCCATTTTCGACGGAATCCATTTTCCGTCAAAAAAATTCACAATATCAATTTCTTTTGCATTTATTTTATTCATCCGTTTTCGACGGAATCCATTTTCCGTGAAAAAAACTTCACAAAATTAATTTCTTTTGCGTTTATTTTATTCATCCATTTTCGACGGAATTCATTTTCCGTCAAAAATCTTCGACAGAATCCATTTTCCGTCGAAAAACTTGACAAAATCAATTTCTTTTGCATTTATTTTATTCATCCGTTTTCGATGGAATCCATTTTCCTTCGAAAAACTTTACAAAAGCAAATTATTTTCCAATTTATTTTATTCATCCATTTTCGACGGAATTCGTTTTCCGTCAAAAATCTTCGACTGATTTCCTTTTTCGTCGAAAAACTTCACAAAATCAATTTTTTTTCCATTTATTTTATTCATCCGTTTTCAACGGAATCTATTTTCCTTCGAAAAACAACACAAAGAAAAATTTCTTATGCATTTATTTTATTCATCCATTTTCGACGGAATTCATTTCCCGTCAAAAAACTTCACAAAATCAATTTCTTTTGCCTTTATTTTATTCATCCATTTTCGACGGAATTCATTTTCCGTCAAAAATCTTCGACGGAATCCATTTTTCGTCAAAAATCTTCTACGGAATAAATTTTCCGTCGAAAAACTTCAGAAAATCAATTTCTTTTGCATTTATTTTATTCATCTATTTTTTCGACGGAATCCATTTTCCGTCGAAAAACTTCACAAAATCAATTTCTTTTGCATTTATTTTATTCATCCATTTTCGACGGAATTCATTTTCTGTCAAAAATCTTCGACGGAATCCATTTTCGTCGAAAAACTTCACAAAATCAATTTCTTTTGCATTTATTTTATTCATCCGTTTTCGGCGGAATACATTTTCCGTCAAAAATCTTCGACGGAATCCATTTTCCGTCGAAAACTTCACAAAATCATTTTCTTTTGCATTTATTTTATTCATCCATTTTCGACGGAATCCGTTTTCCGTCAAAAACTTCGCAAAAAACAATTTCTTTTGAATTTATTTTATTCATCCATTTTCGACGGAATCCATTTTCCGTCGAAAAATTTCACAAAATCAATTTCTTTTGCATTTATTTTACTCATCCATTTTCGACGGAATCCGTTTTCCGTCGAAAAACTTCACAAAATCAATTTCTTTTGCATTTATTTTATTCATCAGTTTTCGACGGAATCCATTTTCCTTCGAAAAACAACACAAAATCAATTTCTTTTGCATTTATTGTATTTATCCATTTTCGACGGAATACATTTTCCGTCAAAAATCTTCGTCGGAATCCATTTTCCGTCGAAAAACTTCACAAAATCAATTTCTTTTGCATTTATTTTTTTCATCCGTTTTCGACGGAATCCATTTTCCGTCGAAAATTTTTACAAAATCAATTTCTTTTCCAATTTATTTTATTCTTCTGTTTTTGACGGAATTCGTTTTATGTCAAAAATCTTCGATGGATTATCTTTTTCGTCGAAAAACTTCACAAAATCAATTTCTTTTGCATTTATTTTATTTATCCGTTTTCATCGGAATCCATTTTCCGTCGAAAAACTTCACAAAATCAATTTCTTTTGCATTTATTTTATTCATCCATTTTCGACGGAATTCATTTTCCGTCAAAAATCTTCGACGGAATCCATTTTGCGTCGAAAACTTCAAAAATCAATTTCTTTTGCATTTATTTTATTCATCCATTTTCGACGGAATTCAATTTCCGTCAAAAATTTCGACAGAATCAATTTTTCGTCGAAAAACTTCACAAAATTAATTTCTTTTGCATTTATTTTATTCATCAGTTTTCGACGGAATCCGTTTTCTCTCGAAAAACTTTAAAAAATCAATTTATTTTTCAATTTATTTTATTAATCCGTTTTCCGTCAAAAATCTTCGACGGATTTCCTTTTTCGTCGAAAAACTTCGCAAAAACAATTTCTTTTGCATTTATTTTATTCATCCATTTTCAACGGAATCCATTTTCCATCGAAAAACAACACAAAATTAATTTCTTTTGCATTTATTTTATTCATCTATTTTCGACGGAATCCATTTTCCGTCGAAAAAATTCACAAAATTAATTTCTTTTGCATTTATTTTATTCATCCGTTTTCATCGGAATCCATTTTCCGTTGTAAAAACTTCACAAAATTAATTTCTTTTGCATTTATTTTATTCATCCATTTTCATCGGAATCCATTTTCCGTCGAAAAACTTCACAAAATCAATTTCGTTTGCATTTATTTTATTCATCCAATTTCGACGGAATTCATTTTCCGTCAAAAATCTTCGATGGAATCCATTTTTCGTCGAAAACTTCACAAAATCAATTTCTTTTGCATTTATTTTATTCATCCATTTTCAACGGAATTCATATTTTCCATCAAAAATCTTCGACAGAATCCATTTTTAGTCGAAAAACTTCACAAAATTAATTTTTTTTGCATTTATTTTATTCATCAGTTTTCGACGGAATCTGTTTTCTTTTGAAAAACTTTACAAAATCAATTTCTTTTTCAATTTATTTTATTAATCTGTTTTCCGACAAAAATCTTCGACGGATTTCCTTTTTCGTCGAAAAACTTCGCAAAAACAATTTCATTTGCATTTATTTTATTCATCCGTTTTCAACGGAATCCATTTTCCTTCGAAAAACAACACAAAAATTAAATTCTTTTGCTATTATTTTATTCATCCATTTTCGTCAGAATCCGTTTTCCGTCAAAAATCATCTAAGGAATCCATTTTCCGTCGAAAACTTCAAAAAATCAATTTCTTTTGTATTTATTTTATTAATCCGTTTTCGACGAAATTCTTTTTCCATCGAAAAACTTCACAAAATTAATTTCTTTTGCATTTATTTTATTCATCCGTTTTCGACGGAATACATTTTCCATCAAAAATATTCGACGGAATCCATTTTCCGTCGAAAACTTCACAAAATCAATTTCTTTTGCATTTATTTTATTCATCCATTTTCGACGGAATCCGTTTTCCATCAAAAAACTACGCAAAAAAAATGAGCCGTGGTGCACCAGAATGAGCCGTGGTGCACCATGGGATAGCCGCGGTGCACCAGAATGAGGCGTGGTGGACCATTGGCTAGCCACGGTGCACCAGAATGAGCCGTGGTGCACCATGGGATAGCCATGGTGCAAAAGGTTGAGCTGTGGTGCACCATGGGCTAGCCGAGGTAGGTGCACCAGAATGAGCCGTGGTGCACCGTGGGTTACCGCGGTGCACCAGAATGAGCCGTGGTGCACCCGAATTAGCCGTCGTGCACCATGGGTTAGTCGCGGTGCACTGGAATGAGCCGCGATGAACCGCAATGAGCCGTGGTGCACCATGGACTAGCCGCGATGCACCAAAATGAGCCGCGGTGCACCAGAATGAGCCGTGGTGCACCATGGGCTAGCCGGAATGCCCCAGAATGAGCCGTTGTACACCATAATAAGCCGTGGTGCACCATGGGCTAGCGGCGGTGCACCAGAATGAGCCGTGGTGCACCATGGGCTAGCCGCGGTGCACCAGAATGAGCCGTGGTGCACCATGGGCTAGCCGCGGTGCACTAGAATGAGTCGTGGTGCACCATGGGCTAGCCGCGGTGCACCAGAATGAGCAGGGGAACACCAGAATGAGCCGTGGTTCACCATGGGCTAGCCGCGGTGCTCCAGAATGAGTCGTGGTGCACCATGGGCAAGCCACAGTGCACCAGAATGAGCTGCAATGCACCAGAAAGAGCCGTGGTGCACCATGGGCTAGCTGCGGTGCACCAGAATGAGGCGTGGTGGACCATTGGCTAGCCGCGGTGCACCAGAATGAGCCATGGAGCACCATGGGATAGCCGCGGTGCAAAAGAATGAGCTTTGGTGCACCATGGGCTAGCCGAGGTGCACCAGAATGAGCCATGGTTGCACCATTTTCCGTTTTCAGTCGAAAAACTTTACAAAATCAATTTCTTTTCCAATTTATTTTATTCATCCATTTTTTTCAGGAATTCGTTTTACGTCAAAAATCTTCAACGGATTTCCTTTTTCGTCGAAAAACTTCGCAAAATCAATTTCTTTTGCATTTATTTTATGCATCTGTTTTCAACGGAATCCATTTTCCTTCGAAAAACAATACAAAATCAATTTTTTTTGCATTTATTTTATTCATCAGTTTTCGACGGAATCCGTTTTCCGTCAAAAAACTTCGCAAAATGAATTTCATTTCCATTTATCTTATTCATCCGTTTTCGACGGAATTCATTTTCCGTCCAAAATCGTCGACGAAATCCATTTTCCGTCGAAAAACTTCACAAAATCAATTTCTTTTGCATTTATTTTACTCATCCATTTTCGACGGAATCCGTTTTCCGTCGAAAAACTTCACAAAATCAATTTCTTTTCCTATTTATTTTATTCATCCGTTTTCGACGAATTTCATTTTCAGTAAAAAATCTTCGACGGATTTCCTTTTTCGTCGAACAACTTCACAAAATCAATTTCTTTTGCATTTGTTTTATTCATCCGTTTTCGGCCGAATACATTTTCCGTCAAAAATCTTCGACGGAATCCATTTTCCGTCGAAAACTTCACAAAATCATTTTCTTTTGCATTTATTTTATTCATCCATTTTCGACGGAATCCGTTTTCCGTCAAAAACCTCGCAAAAACAATTTCTTTTGAATTTATTTTATTCATCCATTTTCGACGGAATCCATTTTCCGTCAAAAAACTTCACAAAATCAATTTCTTTTGCATTTATTTTATTCATCCATTTTCGACGGAATTCATTTTTCGTCAAAAATCTTCGACGGAATCCATTTTGCGTCGAAAACTTCAAAAAATCAATTTCTTTTGCATTTATTTTATTCATCCATTTTCGACGGAATTCAATTCCCGTCAAAAATCTTCGAAAGAATCAATTTTTCGTCGAAAAACTTCACAAAATTAATTTCTTTTGCATTTATTTTATTCATGAGTTTTCGACGGAATCCGTTTTCTTTCGAAAAACTTTACAAAATCAATTTATTTTTCAATTTATTTTATTAATCCGTTTTCTGTCAAAAATTTCGACGGATTTCCTTTTTCGTCGAAAAACTTCGCAAAAACAATTTCTTTTGCATTTATTTTATTCATCCGTTTTCAACAGAATCCATTTTCCTTCGAAAAATAACACAAAAATTAAATTCTTTTGCTATTATTTTATTCATCCATTTTCGTCAGAATCCATTTTCCGTCAAAAATCTTCTAAGGAATCCATTTTCCGTCGAAAAACTTCAAAAAATCAATTTCTTTTGCTTTTATTTTATTAATCCGTTTTCGACGAAATTCTTTTTCCATCGAAAAACTTCACAAAATCAATTTCTTTTGCATTTATTTTATTCATCCGTTTTCGACGGAATACATTTTCCATCAAAAAGCTTCGACGGAATCCATTTTCCGTCGAAAACTTCACAAAATCAATTTCTTTTGCATTTATTTTATTCATCCATTTTCGACGGAATCCGTTTTCCATCAAAAAACTTAACAAAAATTGTTTTTTTTTTTGAATTTATTTTATTTATCCATTTTCGACGAAATCCATTTTCCGTCAAAAAACTTCACAAAATCAATTTCTTTTGAATTTATTTTATTCATCCATTTTCGACGGAATCCATTTTCCGTCAAAAAAATTCACAATATCAATTTCTTTTGCATTTATTTTATTCATCCGTTTTCGACGGAATCCATTTTCCGTGAAAAAAACTTCACAAAATTAATTTCTTTTGCGTTTATTTTATTCATCCATTTTCGACGGAATTCATTTTCCGTCAAAAATCTTCGACAGAATCCATTTTCCGTCGAAAAACTTGACAAAATCAATTTCTTTTGCATTTATTTTATTCATCCGTTTTCGATGGAATCCATTTTCCTTCGAAAAACTTTACAAAAGCAAATTATTTTCCAATTTATTTTATTCATCCGTTTTCGACGGAATTCGTTTTCCGTCAAAAATCTTCGACTGATTTCCTTTTTCGTCGAAAAACTTCACAAAATCAATTTTTTTTTCCATTTATTTTATTCATCCGTTTTCAACGGAATCTATTTTCCTTCGAAAAACAACACAAAGAAAAATTTCTTATGCATTTATTTTATTCATCCATTTTCGACGGAATTCATTTCCCGTCAAAAAACTTCACAAAATCAATTTCTTTTGCCTTTATTTTATTCATCCATTTTCGACGTAATTCTTTTTCCGTCAAAAATCTTCGACGGAATCCATTTTTCGTCAAAAATCTTCTACGGAATAAATTTTCCGTCGAAAAACTTCAGAAAATCAATTTCTTTTGCATTTATTTTATTCATCTATTTTCGACGGAATCCATTTTCCGTCGAAAAACTTCACAAAATCAATTTCTTTTGCATTTATTTTATTCATCCATTTTCGACGGAATTCATTTTCTGTCAAAAATCTTCGACGGAATCCATTTTCGTCGAAAAACTTCACAAAATCAATTTCTTTTGCATTTATTTTATTCATCCGTTTTCGGCGGAATACATTTTCCGTCAAAAATCTTTGACGGAATCCATTTTCCGTCGAAAAACTTCACAAAATCATTTTCTTTTGCATTTATTTTATTCATCCATTTTCGACGGAATCCGTTTTCCGTCAAAAACTTCGCAAAAACAATTTATTTTGAATTTATTTTATTCATCCATTTTCGACGGAATCCATTTTCCGTCGAAAAACTTCACAAAATCAATTTCTTTTGCATTTATTTTATTCATCCATTTTCGACGGAATCCGTTTTCCGTCGAAAAACTTCACAAAATCAATTTCTTTTGCATTTATTTTATTCATCCATTTTCATTTATTGACGGAATACATTTTCCGTCAAAAATCTTCGTCGGAATCCATTTTCCGTCGAAAAACTTCACAAAATCAATTTCTTTTGCATTTATTTTTTTCATCCGTTTTCGACGGAATCCATTTTCCGTCGAAAATTTTTACAAAATCAATTTCTTTTCCAATTTATTTTATTCTTCTGTTTTTGACGGAATTCGTTTTATGTCAAAAATCTTCGATGGATTATCTTTTTCGTCGAAAAACTTCACAAAATCAATTTCTTTTGCATTTATTTTATTTATCCGTTTTCATCGGATTTTCCGTCGTTTCCGTCGAAAAACTTCACAAAATCAATTTCTTTTACATTTATTTTATTCATCCATTTTCGACGGAATTCATTTTCCGTCAAAAATCTTCGACGGAATCCATTTTCGTCGAAAACTTCAAAAATCAATTTCTTTTGCATTTATTTTATTCATCCATTTTCGACGGAATTCAATTTCCGTCAAAAATTTCGACAGAATCAATTTTTCGTCGAAAAACTTCACAAAATTAATTTCTTTTGCATTTATTTTATTCATCAGTTTTCGACGGAATCCGTTTTCTCTCGAAAAACTTTAAAAAATCAATTTATTTTTCAATTTATTTTATTAATCCGTTTTCCGTCAAAAATCTTCGACGGATTTCCTTTTTCGTCGAAAAACTTCGCAAAAACAATTTCTTTTGCATTTATTTTATTCATCCATTTTCAACGGAATCCATTTTCCTTCGAAAAACAACACAAAAATTAAATTCTTTTGCTATTATTTTATTCATCCATTTTCGTCAGAATCCGTTTTCCGTCAAAAATCTTCTAAGGAATCCATTTTCCGTCGAAAAACTTCAAAAAATCAATTTCTTTTGCATTTATTTTATTAATCCGTTTTCGACAAAATTCTTTTTCCATCGAAAAACTTCACAAAATCAATTTCTTTTGCATTTATTTTATTCATCCGTTTTCGACGGAATACATTTTCCATCAAAAATCTTCGACGGAATCCATTTTCCGTCGAAAACTTCACAAAATCAATTTCTTTTGCATTTATTTTATTCATCCATTTTCGACGGAATCCGTTTTCCATCAAAAAACTTCACAAAAAAAATTTCTTTTGAATTTATTTTATTCATCCATTTTCGGAATCCATTTTCCGTCAAAAAAACTTCACAAAATCAATTTCTTTTGAATTTATTTTATTCATCCATTTTTTTCGGTCAAAAAACTTCACAAAATCAATTTCTTTTGCATTTATTTTATTCATCCATTTTCGACGGAATTCATTTTCCGTCAAAAATCTTCGCAAAATCAATTTCTTTTGCATTTATTTTATTCATCCGTTTTCGACGGAATACATTTTTCGTTAAAAATCTTCAACGGAATCCATTTTTCGTCGAAAAACTTCATAAAATCAATTTCTTTTGCATTTATTTTATTCATCCATTTTCGACGGAATTCATTTTCCGACAAAAATCTTCGACGGAATCCATTTTCCGTCGAAAAACTTCACAAAATCAATTTCTTTTGCATTTATTTTATTCATCCGTTTTCGACGGAATTCATTTTCCGTCAAAAATCTTCACAAAATCAATTTCTTTTGCATTTATTTTATTAATCCGTTTTCGACGGAATACATTTTTCGTCAAAAATCTTAGACGGAATCCATTTTTCGTCGAAAAACTTCATAAAATCAATTTCTTTTGCATTTATTTTATTCATCCATTTTCGACGGAATTCATTTTCCGTCAAAAATCTTCGACGGAATCTATTTTCCGTTTAGAAAATCGTACCTAGGCTTCGAATTTTGATCTGGTTTTTTGCAAGCATCCATGCTTAAATATATCCAACATCCCCTCCAAGTTTCATTGGATTTCATGGAAGGATTGTTTTTTAATAAATTTTTGGAGCGTATGCCTCCTCCCACCATATAATAGCCTTATATGCAGTTACCAGTTTTGCACAACTAGACTCTTTTTTTGCGAGGAGGAAGAAGGCCCAATTTGTAGAGGGTGGCCATACGATAAAAACTAACCAGAGAATCATTACCCCCACCCTATTTTTGCCAAATTCCATCGTTTGGACCACTTTTTCGGTGCCCGAAATTTTTTTTATCAATCCCTGAACAAGTGAAAATTGAGAAAATCTGAAAAAATGGAAAAGCATACCCCAAC
>JAVKPL010007010.1:0-28536 GCA_032173675.1 Gastrolobium villosum
CCATTTTAATTAATTAAACTAATCCTTTTGTTTTGAATTAATTATTTCACATATTTTAAATACCGGTCGATGTTCTAATTAAGATAAATCTTCGACTTTGATTCATATATCATTAATGCTAAATATATTTTTCTTTTGATCAATCTTGACGGAATTAACCTCAACATTGAACTCATGCAACAAGTTATTATGTTGTGAGGGAATTATATAACACCTCACAACTCTAAATTAAGTAATTAAAGTATTAAGTGAGTAATTAAGTGATGGATTAGTGAAAATCCTAAAGGATAGGCCAAAATACAAAGAAAGGGCAAAACGGTAATTAGCCAACACGCAACCCTAGGAAGATAAAAACTGAGTAGAAGGTCTCAGATGATAAAAATAAGCCTGGAAATGGATTCAGAACGAAAAATTGAGTGGATAGGCAAGTTTCAGAAAAATCAGTGAATAGTGTTTTTCGCGGGTAAAAATACTGCAGTAAGATTGCACCGTAATGCCAGCGGAATTTTGAGCTCTAGGTTCCAAATATGATTTATAAATGGTCTATAGAAATAAGAAATGTGATTTCTGGAAATATTCGATGGAATTAAGTCAGTTTTGAGAAGTGTACCAACGGCGCGCGCAATAGCGTGAAACAGTGTTTTTCCCGAATGACCGGAAAACTCCGGATTCATCTGATCAAGTATAATTAAAGGGCATTAGTTAATGTTAAAAATTAGAATTTCTAAATAAGTTTTCAATTTATGGACGTTTAGTGAAATCGGAGGGAAATTCGGATGAGTTTTAAATCGCGTGGGACCCTCCCCACTTGAAAGTCACTTAAGCCACGTCACCATATGACTATTCATCATCTTCTCTCTCCCCTCATTCTTCCAAAATGCAGCAGCCCCCCTCCCTTGGACCATTTGAGTTCAAATTTTCTTCCTCTCATAACTTCATCATTCCTTAACCGAATCGAATGATTCTTGTCTTGAAATTCGATGGAAACGATCATCCGAACCCGTTCCACCGATTAGTTTCCCTCAAAACCCTCTCTATTGTGAGATACAGCCACGAAAATTTTGAGATTTTTGTGAATTTGGAGTTGATTTCTTGAGCCATTGCTTGTGGAGTTCTAGGAGGAGTCTTGTGACGCAATTGTGGGTAAGTTTTAACACCTCTCATGGATTGATTTGAAGATTTATTTTTGAAATTGTTTATGAACCCTAAAGAGGGATTTTTAGATTTGTGGTGTTAGAGAGCTCAAATGGAAAATGTCTATTAGATGATAATGTCTTAAAATGATGTATTAAAGCTAGAAATGCTATGAAAATTTTTGGTGAAAAATGTTGATTTTAACTTAGTAAAATTTTGAGGTGTCAAGACTTTGAACTTTGAAAATGTGTTAGGAGTGTATTGGTGAGTGGCTGTGTGATTGTATGATGATATAATAGGATGATATGAGGTGTGGAGTGGTTAAAATTGATAGAAATTCATTGTATGTGAACTAGTGAGATTTCGGCCATTTGAGGTAAATTGGGGAATGGATGTTTTGGAAAATTTTAGTGATGTGTTGTGCGTTGAAAAGGTAATTAGTAGGGTTGTGTGGTGATTGGCATGTGGAATCAATACAAAAATAATAAGTAGTCAAATTGGCCTAATGTGCCTAAAGTGTAATATTTCGCAAAACGTTGCGTAAAAGTCGTAAAACAGAAAAACGGCGATTGAACTAGCCTTTGGGTAACCTAAGTAAGTGTAATAAAATGAGAAAGAAAATTTAGAAAAATAAAACCCAATTTAACACTGTTTTGGTCGAACCCTATAAGGAGGGGAGATGAAATCTGACGTTTTCGCGTTTTGACGTATTTTGACTGAAACTGACGGCTATACATGGTTGTATAGGTTGCCGTACGTGGATATAAACCCGGAACAGTGAAACAGTGGATTGCCCTTGGTCCTGGACCGAGTGGATTGAGGTAAGTGTGATTTACACATGTTATGTTGAAATTCATGAGTGGTTTAAAGTTCTAAGTGTGTGGAATTGTCCTCTGTGTAGGCGTTCCCTGGGAATCAAGCTGTAAGTGGAGTTCTGCGGAGCTCAATGGAAGGAAAAAGAAAGGTAAACTCTTGGTACTGGGGCTTGTTCCCCTTTATGTTCCACCATACCCGTTGAGGGTGATGGTAGGAAGTGTGTATGAGTAGTGTAGAACAGCATGAGCATGCATATGCATTATCACAGTGGGTACTTATGTACCAGATCTCTGGCCAGTAGATATTTTTAGCCTTCGGGCAAGTTTTCCGGACTGCCACTGGATAGTTCTCCGAGAGGGAGTTCCTGTTGACCCAGGGTCGTGGTGTGTCATCCGGATAGGAGCACACTAGGTAGTCTCGGGTGTATATGGTTGGAAGGGGTACCTTGGTGGGTTGTTCTATGAACACGCCAGGGGTAGTATCCATAGGCGTATAGTCGAGGACATGGCGTGGTATTGGTAGCTACCATCCCGCATGTCGTAGTTGTTTTCAGATATTACCCCCCCTTTCTCTAAATCCCTTGCTTTATCCCATTTTATAACAGTGATGGTGTTTTATATTATTGATATACATCAAAGTGAACAATTGGGCGGGGTTTTCTCCAGAACCTCTTGGTTACTGAGATATATCCGTATATCTCACCCCGTCTCAGGGCATTTATTTCAGGGTGTACCAGTGGACATGGAGCAGCGGGCAAGAAGCCCGCATGATGATGAGTGGAGTAGTGATGCATATTTTGTTTCAGTGTATCATATTTGTCATCTTAGTTATGAATTCATTTGTTAAGTAAAGTTGTAATATATGGATTATTGTACATTGAAGTTAAAGTTGTAAGTATAATTATAATTCAGTATTGTAAATATACCATGGATGTGTGCTTTTATTATGATGGAAGGGCTTTAGGCCTATTTTAGGTTTATGATTATCTGTATGATGATATATGCATGAAATTGAAAGTTAGTGATTGAAACTGTAAAAGATTTGAAAGTGAACTGCTTATGTTTTAAGTGTAAATTAGATTGGGTTGTAAGTGCCCCAAGGCGTTGTTGGTCCTTGTGTGTGCCACCCATTGGATTTTTCTGGATTTCAGGTATATTAGTAGTGTTAAACAGCTTATGCAAATTTGGGGATTTTAGGAAATACAAAGGAAACTCTGGCGAAATTTCTGTAGAATTGGTAGTTTTTGGGTGAACTTCAAGAGAGTATATCTCTCTCCATAGTGGTCCGATTGGGACGTGCCACACGCCATTTTGAAGCTTAAGATGTCCCCTACGTTGTGTCAAGATCCTAGGATCATTGGTGGTGTGCGCAGCCCATGGTGGCTGAAGGCACGATCTGCCCTGTTCTGGCCTGTTTCAGTGGGCAGATCTGGGGCAGTTTAGGGAAATTAATTCCCGCTTCGTTACTTGGTCAAATTAAGCATACGATATATCAAATCGAAGTTTGAGTTGTCTAGTTTATGGTGTAAAATTTTGAGAGACAGTGGCTTGGTGGTTAGGTGTATAACACCTCATAAATTTAAATGTGTGTTTTGAATTATAATGTGAAATTAAAACTGTTGGATTAGTGAAAATCCGAGGATTAAGGCCAAAATGGGCAAAAAGGGCAAAATGGTAAATGACCAACCACGTATTCTTAGGCATAAAAATTGAGTTGGAGATTTCATATGACAAAAATAATGCCGGAAACGGACTCAGGGCGGAAAATTGAGTGAGTAGGCAAATTTGTGAAAAATTGATGAATAGTGACTTTTTAGTGTAAAATACTGCGGTATGAGTGTACCGATAAGTGTGAAATTTTTATCAATATTTTTGGGAAATAAAAATATGTCATGAACCAGAAAAATAAGTAGATTCAGAAATTTGTGATCATAATTAGTGTTTGGATTAAAGTTAAATAGCGTGTGGGACCCGCGTGACCTAAATCACTTAAGCTTCCCACACACCCCCACGCCTTCTTCTTCTCTTTTTCTTCTCCCTGCCCGTGCTTTCTTCCCCATTTCAAGAACCAAACCCATTTCCTCTCATCTTCACCATTTATGCTTTTCTCAACCAAATCACTTGGTTTTGGTGTTGAAATTTATTGTAAAGCACCTTCTAAAGCCATTGGTGATACTCTCAAGCCTTGAAATCATCTCCTTGGTGCGTTTTTGGGCAAACTCAGATTCGAATTTTTGGGGTTTCTTGGTGTTTTTGAAGCCTTTGGATTTCCTTTGCTTGGTGGAACCTTGGTGGAGTGTCAACCATAGATTGTGAGTATATTTGTAGTATTTTTACGGTTGATTTTGTAGATCTAGAAATATGTACTCTAAGTCTTTAATCTTAGATGTGTGATGATAGAGAGCCCAAATGGAAAAATGCTATTAGATGAAAATGCCTTAGAATGATGTCTGTGAGCTAGAAATGCCATGAAAAATTTAGGTGAAAAAGTGGGATTTTTAACTTAGGAAAAATTAGTGAGATTTCATGAAATTGAGGTTATGTGTAATGTGGAAAATTGTTGATCATGATGTTGATCATTGTAGGGTGCCTCACACGGACGTGATTGTGGAGGATTGATTCGCTGTGTACGTGAGGAACGGGACTGTTAGTGTTGAGGTAAACCCTTGGAACTGGGGTTTAATCCCTTGTGTGCTCCACCACACCTAGTGGAAGGTTGTGGTTGGATTTTGTGTTTATAGCATTGTGTGATTATGTGCTTTCATGCCATATTGCTTGTTATGTGTGAAATTGTTTGGTCACTGGCCAGTTGACGTGTGTTGGTTTGGACATCCGCTGGATAATTCCGCTGGGGATTCCAGTCGAGTTTTGCCGTGGGGTCGACTCTGGGAGCGGCACCAGGATGATCCAAACGTGGGACTTCCGCTGGATAGGGCTCATGAGGAGTTCCAGTTGGGTTTTGCCATGGAGTCGTCTCAACCATGGGAGAGGCACCAGGAAGGTCTCGGGAGTTATATGATGGAGTCCTCGAACGTAATCCAATTGTGGATGTTCTTGGTTTGTCTCTAGTTGTTGGTAATATTGTATGTCATGCATATTGTATAATGTTATATTTGCACATTGAGTGAGCCATGGGGTGGAGAAAGCCTCTAGTACCCTTGGTTTACTGAGATATATTTGTATATCTCACCTCGCGTTTGGGGACATCATTTCAGGGCATTATGAGTCGGGAGGAGCTTCGGGCAAGAAGCCCGCTTAGTGGATGGCGGTTGCATGTGGTGCATGGTGCTAGCATGACATTTTGGAGGAGTCTATGGAGTGCACATAGCATGTCATTTAGTGTTTTGAGACTTAGGTCATGAACATATTGCATGATGTGATTTCCATGCTTTTGTAGTGTTCATGATTATGTTCTAAGTCTTATTTATTGCTTTATATTCATGCCTTGGATGAATTGTATATTTGGAGTGAGCATGGGACTTGTCCATTGCCACATTTATTGTATTTGAGGCCTTGGCACATTATGTTGTAAATGGACCATTCATGATGTAAAATGGCCATGATCTTAAGGACTTTGTAATGGATGCATTCTTTAATGAAAATGCATGATGGAAGGGCCTAGAGCCTACATTAGGGTATGTGTAAGGTTTGTGTGGAGTATTAAGGTGTTAGGAATGGATTACAACACTCTTTTTGGACTTAAAAAGCTGTCATCTGTCATTTTTGCTGCATAGTAATCGATTACCCCTGCTTGGTAATCGATTACCATGCAACAGGGGACGAAAATCTTGCTTCTGTCTGCCTGGTAATCGATTACCAGAGCCTTGGTAATCGATTACCTAGTGCAGTAATGATTACCAAAGCTTGGTAATCGATTACCAGAGAACAGGGGATCGAAATTTGGCTACTGCCTCATTTTGGTACCTTGGGTAATCGATTACCACCCCCCTGGTAATCGATTACCATGGTGTAAATTTTGAAAATCATGTTTTTCTAGACTAAAATAAAAGGGCCTAACTTAATCTGTAGAACTCCGATTGGTGCGCGGTTTGAATTGTCATTCAAAAATATTTTTTTAATTAAGTAGCAAAAGGGTGAAAAAATAGAAATATTCTCAATATCGATCAATGGGTTGGTACTAATAACACCATTTTAATTAATTAAGCTAATCCTTTTATTTTGAATTAATCATTTCACATATTTTAAATATCCGGTCGATGTTCTAATTAAGATAAATCTTCAACTTTGATTAGTATATCATTAATGCTAAATAGATTTTTCTTTTGATCAATCTTGACGGAATTAACCTCAAAATAAACTCATGCAACAAGTTATTATGTTGTGAGGGAATTAGGTGCGTCGATTCTCGTTGACATCATAGATATTAATATTGAAAATAAAAATAAAAAGACCCTTATATATATATATATATATATATATATATATATATATATATATATATATATATATATATATATATATATATATATATATATATATCATCACAAGTTGTGTATATTAAATTAGCAAGCAGAGCATTCTGCATAAGTTGTGTATATTAAGCTAGTAAATAATTAATAAATTATCTCTTGAAATATAAACTAATTTTATAAAAATAAAATTTCAGTTATATATTGATTAACATACATAGAATGTTGATAAAATAAGTTTATCCAAAAAAAATAAAAAATAACTTTGATAAAATAAGTTTATCCAAAACAATGCTTGACCTGGCCTACTATTAGGGGTTTAAATGAGTAAAGTCAATTCAGATTTTTTTTTATAACATAAGTCAATTCAGATTTTTGTGTAAATGAATTATGTCTGTATAAAATATATATTTCAAATCCGACTTGCTTTATTAGTCTGATGCAAGCTAAATTATAAGTTTAACTTGGTGGATTTAAAAAAAAAAATAGAATGCTCGACCTGACCTACTAAGTCTTCAAAAATGGCATATTACATTCTGTAAATTAATGGAAAAATGAAGCAATACAATAACTATTAAAGTTAGACCACAACTTTTCACCAAAAAAAAAAAAGTTAGACCACAACCCAAAATATTGGCAAATTTAACTATGTTGTTGGAAATCAAAAACAAAATAATGGAAGGAAGGATGTTCTCAAGTTAATACCCAATGTTTTATGCTCTACCTCTCCTCGTAAACTTCCCTCGGGTATCCAAAAAAATTAACAATTTAATCTTAAAACTTCTGAAGACCATAACTTTTAACTCGGGTATCCGAATCAGGTAATTATTGGCAGGAATAAGCGGATGAGACACGGGATGATGGAAGAGAAGTTCTATTTGCCTCAAGGTAATTATTGGTAGTAAGTAATTTTTAGCTAGGGTTTAGGATGGAGAAAAAAAAATGTATCATTTAAAAATGGAAAACTAAATATGATGAATAATCAACTCCCTTTGATTAGCGTCCATCACATCCCAATGGTAATTTTCTTTTTTTCTATCCAATCAATCCAATTGATTGGTTTCCCTAATTTTAACAAATTTATCTAATTAATTAGTTTTCTTAATTTGAGCATATCGATCTAATTAATTGGTTTCCTTAATTTTCTCCATTCATTGTCGTCATATCTAATTTAATGAATATGTTTAAATATAAATTTCAAATTCAAAATTCAAAAAAATTTAAGTTTATTAATTTGTGCGTGACCCATATAATTTTAATTTTTTAAAAATCTTACTTAAGATAGAAAGTTTACAATTTTAAAAAGAATCAAAATCAGTGTATGGATTACACGTGGCAAGATTTTCACACAGTGGCTCTGAATTATATATATATATATATATATATATATATATATGTATGTATGTATGTATGTATGTATGTATGTATGTATGTATGTATGTATGTATGTATGTATGTATGTATACTGAAATAATAAAGAGTTTGAGTAATAATATATTATTTATAAAATAAAAAGTTTGAATTTTTCAAATCTAAATTATTTTAGAAAAACAATTAAATTATAATATTTTTTAATATAATTTGAGTAAAAATTATAATATTTGAGTAAAATTTCGAATGACATCTACAAGCAAGATGGAGGAGGTTGGGCAAAAATTTCGACCCATATAATTAAATATTTTGTAGTGTAAACGTAAAACTGAAAGTGAAGGAGAAAGCGACACGTCAGCAAACTTGCCAAAGAATGGGTTTCCTGTAGAATATTAGATTAGACGGGCCTTCTAGAATGTAGACTGCTTAGTTGTCTGAATATGATCGTCATTAATAGAAGATTTTCTTCCTATTTGTGCTGGACCTTTTAGACTATAAATATAGGCCTTTGTCAGATGCATAACACTCACATTACACTCTCTTTCTCTAATTCACAGATAAATAACCCAATTTATCATTTTCTACAGCATATTCTTTACACAATGCAATCTGAATCCCTTCTCCCAATTCCTCACTCCGAACAAGGAGAATTCAGCTTCGCATGCACTAATCCCCAAAGAATTCTTATCTATGCTGATGAGATCTTCCATAATGGCCAAATCCGACCCTTCTTCCCTGCTTTCCTTCATAATAATAGTGACGTCGTTTCACTTCTTCCACCAACGCTCAAGAAGCTCTTGGTTGAGAAGCGAAATAGTTTTCCCTCGGAATTAAAGGATGGAAAAATGACGTCGTCGACGTTGGAGGTGGTAGAGCTGGTTGAGGCTTCCAATAATAACGAGAGGGGCAAAAAGAGCAACTCCACCGGATTCCCGAAGCAGTTGAGATTCCGACGAGAGTTGAACCTGCGAAGCAACAGCAGTGATTGCATGTTGCCGCCAGTGAGGTCCGCCGACGAGGCTAATAATAAAAAAAGAAGGGTGGGTGGAAGATAAGCAAAACAGTGTCGTCTTCGTCGGCTCTCGAGAAGCATTACTTGAAGAATAAAATGAGGGTTGGATTAAAAGGAGATCATTCTTACTTGACAGGGTTGGATTCTTTGCCAATATTAAGGGTGTGTTTGATAGGAGGTTTTGTAAAAGATACCTAGGCAAATGGATGTGATGTTTTTAGATATCTATGTTTGGTACTAGGTTTTCAAAAATTTAGATAGGAACATGATTTGTCTAGCAATTGCTTAATGGATTCAGCAGGAATATTCATCCTTTTTGATTGACGTCTATCGATACCAATTAATGCATCCCTATATATATTGTTTTATTGCTAATTAATTGTGTATCTAATTAATTAATGATAAGAAAAAATATGATTTACATAATTAATTAATTTGTTTCATGTCCCATTATCATGATCGAAATTAAAGAAAAACTAACATTTGAATTGTCATTCAAAAATATTCTTTTAATTAAGTAGCAAAAGGGTGAAAAAATAGAAATATTCTCAATATCGATCAATGGGTTGGTACTAATAACACCATTTTAATTAATTAAGCTAATTCTTTTATTTTGAATTAATCATTTCACATATTTTAAATATCAAGTTGATGTTCTAATTAAAATAAATCTTCAACTTTGATTCATATATCATTAATGCTAAATTTATTTTTCTTTTGATCAATCTTGACGGAATTAACCTCAAAATTGAACTCATGCAACCAGTTATTATGTTGTGAGGCTATTAGGTGCGTCGATTCTCATTGACATCATCGATATTAATATTGAAAATAAAAATAGAAAGACCCTTATAATATTGAAAATAAAAAAAAAGACCCTTATAATATTGTCATTGATATCACAAATATAATATTTTCTTGCGTCGATTCTCATTGACATCATAGATTTAGATTAGCTTCCGCAATATTTTTTTTAGTATCATAATTGTATAAAACATGAATTTTGACAATTTATTTATTATAAGAATGTTTTATAAATTGTTAGAAATTTGGGGTGTTACAAAATGGTATCAGAGCCTTCGACTTGGGGTTTGCTTTTGATACTGACTCAACGGATCAAAGATCCCTGAGTTAAATAAATACAAAAAAAATATATTAGGAAATAAAATAATAGGAGATAAGATAAATAAATTAATCGAGAGAGGTGGGTAGTGAAGTGTTATTTTTCTTATCCTTTAAATATTTTGAAATTTTTATGATTATATGTTTGGAATTATTTTGTGATTTAAAATTATTATTATTCTTTAATTTTTTTAACGCTACCTTTAGTAAATCGTTCTTATTTTAATAAAAGCAATTAGCTTTCTTTTAGTGTTGTTCTTGCATTGATTAAAAAATTTATAGCAAATGAAAGATAATTGATGTGCCTCTGACCAGTTATGTTTTCCAAGCCAAAAATAATAGGAATTTAGTTATAAAAGAGCATGTTTTGTCTATTAATTCCTTTTATTATTTAGTTTTTCTATTTATTGTTTATTTCTCATTTTTATATGATTTTTATAGGTTAAAGTGTGAAAGAGATTCGAAGATTTGAAAAAACAAGGAAGGAAAGACCGCGCGATAGACCAAACAAAGCACCAGAGGGTCGCGCCACTATTGAATTGAAATTTGAATTCAAAACTATTTTTAATTTAATTCTTCCGTTACGTAATAAGTTGAAATTAAATCTTCCGTTATACGATTCTGTAATAAAGTTATACTTTAAATCTTTCTGTTATAACGTTTATTTAATAAATTGTAATGTTTCCATTATACGTTTTCATAAGGGCAATTTTGAAATTTCGCGAGAAAACCCTAGTTGCTGCCTATATGAAGGCTCCTCTCCACACATTCAAGTGGATTACACTCAGAAAGAGACCGACGGCCGTGCTCCGAGGGATTCTTCCACAGTTCTTCATCTTCATCTTTCTCTCTTCAATTTTATGCTTTTATCAAATATTAGATTATTTGTAGCCATGATTATGCTTGCCTAGTACTCTTTATTGTAGTTAGGGTCACAAACCTTATTTGAACCCTTGTTACGATGGATTGATTTGATTTCTCTCGTTTATGTAAAATTCTTTATCATTATCTTGTGCGTATTTGATATTTTCTTTATTATACCTGATCAATCTGATAGTTGAAAATAGTTTGAGGGTTAGAACCCTAGATAGGAATATTGGGGTTTCTGATCTCGAAAGGGGTAAGATAACGATTAGTATGCATGCTAGGAATAGATGTATGTTAATTGCGGATGTTTTAATTATCGTGTTCATTGCTTAATTCTCATGAGGGGTTACTAAGGGATTAGGATTCCAATTGAGGTTAAAGGGTTAAATTACCAAAGGATTGAGATTTAACTAATTATTTTAGATGATAATTATCTGAGTATTTATATAAATAAGCATTTTTAAATCAATCCAAAGTAATAAGCGGGGATCATACGGTGAGTGTACTCTAGCTACAATGTTTTTCTCAATTTTATAAATCTACTAATTCTTATTGTGATTCTTCAATATAAAAAGCCAAAAATAAGTCTTTATTTTATTGTTACTCAATTTTATTATTATTTTCCCAACAACAATCGATTTATTCAACTTAAAGGGACTGGTTATTGTAGTACTTGGTTTACAATCCCTGTGGAGACGATATCTTACTTAATACTTTATTACTTGCGCGATCGGTACACTTGCCGGGTGCATCAATGATATATGCAATAAGAATTTCTATTTGTTTAAAGAATATTCAGTTTCGAAACTTTTTTCTAGCTTGATTAAAGTTAACAATTCATTAATTTATAGTGTTTTAAATTTATTGTATTCTACGTTGTCTTGTTTGCTTAGTTATGCATGAATCTTTGTAGTTTGCTTACTTTTTATAAGGGGGTTTCAAAAGAAAAGAAAAAAAAAGAGATTTTAAGTTTTGAGGATGAAACTTCTTTTAAGGAGGGTAGAATGTAATACACCATATTTTTATTAACTTTAACCTTATGCCTTTTAGTTAATTTGAGAAGCTCAAACTTTTTAAGTTTCTAGGATGAAACTTCTTTTAAGGAGCGTAGAATGTAATATCCCAGAAAATTAATAGTAATTTATAATAATAATAATAATAATAATAATAATAATAATAATAATATGTACCTTTTTATGTATGGGATTATAGGCATTGATTTCTGATAGTGTGTCATAATTTGACTTTAAAGTTGTAACCTTAATTAGTGGTGATTGTAGTTATAACGCTCAACAGTTATGGTTAGTTATGACGATAATTATTTTTATTAATTTTGTAACCATTAATATATTAGTAATATTTAAAATTTTACCTGTAGTTTTTATAATTAAAATAAATGTGATGACCGTTACCTATAATTAATGTTTCGTTTTATTTTTATAACCATTAATAATATTTAAAATTTTACCTGCAATTTTAATAATCGGAATAAATGTGATGACCGTTATTAGTTTCTCGGTTTTAAAATTTCATTTATAAATAGGAGTCAACCTAACCAAACCAAACCACTTTCCAATCCTCAACATTTCTCCATTTCTACATTTCTCTTTTCCTCTACTTTCTCTATTCTTACTTCAAACTTTTATTTTATTATTATTTTTCTTTGGTTACCAACTATTTTTCTTCCACCAATCACTTTTCTTCTAAAAGGTAGCCAACACGGAGACCAGGTAATCATAATTTCTAGGTGCTTGTAGATTTGTTGTGTATGAAACTTTTATTGGGTAATCCTAATTTCTAGGTGGTTGTAAAATTGTTGTGTATGAAACTTTTATTGGGTTGTGTATGAAA
The DNA here is from genome assembly GCA_032173675.1 of Gastrolobium villosum. Classification (NCBI taxonomy): domain Eukaryota; kingdom Viridiplantae; phylum Streptophyta; class Magnoliopsida; order Fabales; family Fabaceae; genus Gastrolobium; species Gastrolobium villosum. The sequence goes on from JAVKPL010007010.1 coordinate 12,603, forward strand.
CTTTTATTGGGTAATCATAATCTATAGGTGCTCTTAGGTTATAATTTTGTTTGGAATTAATTAATTGTAATCCTAATCCCTAGAGAGTTATACGTTATATTTATATGTAATTTGGTATATGTAATCCTAATCCCTAGGTATTTTTAGATTATATTTCATGTTAAATTTGGTAATGTAATCCTAATCCCTAGATTTTGTAGGTTATCTCTTTTATATGAAATTTGGGCATAATCCTTATATGTAATCCTAATCCCTAGACAGTTGTAGATTTGTTGTGTATGCAATTTTATTGGGTGTGTCCTAATCTTTAGGTAGTTATATTTTTTTAGTATCATAATTGTATAAAACATGAATTTTGACAATTTATTTATTATATGAATGTTTTATAAATTGTTAGAAATTTGGGGGTGTTACAGTGGAGATCACGTAATCTCGATTCTTAGGAAATCTTAAATTAGTTTTAGATGAAATTTGATATACGTAATTCTAGTCCCTAGGTGCTCTTAGGTTATTATTTTATTTAAAATGTATTATACGTAATCCTAAATTCCTAGATGATCATAGGTTAGTTTTTTGATGAAATTTGTTGGAGGTATCTTAATTGACATTTAGGAAAATTTTATTTGAAATTTAATCCCTAAAAAATTAATTGTAATTAATTAATCCATAATTGAGGTCATTAATTAACGGTAATCAATTCATTAATTAATCCATTATTATTCTTGACTAATTATTATTCTTTTCATTCCGTCCGTCTCTGTTATTATTTCTTCTCCTTTTCCTTACTTTTTCTTTCTGTTATAGTTCGTTGGTTTTATTTGATTTTCAAAGAGTAATTTTAATCATATACCAAATTACATATAAATATAACTTATAACTCTCTGGGGTTTAGGATTATAATTAATTAATTCCAAACAAAATTATAACCTAAGAGCACCTATAGATTAGGATTATCCAATAAAAGTTTCATGCACAACAAATCTACAACCACTTAGAAATTAGGATTATCTGGTCTCCATGTTGGCTACCTTTTAGAAAAAAAGTGATTGGTGGAAGAAAAATAGTTGGTAACCAAAGGAAAATAATAATAAAATAAAAGTTTGAAGTAACCAATGGAGAAATGCTGAGGATTGGAAAGTGGTTATAAAAATAACGGTTATCACATTTTTTCCGATTATAAAAACTACAGATAAAATTTTGAATATTATTAATGGTTATAAAAATAAACTGAAACATTAATTACAAGTAACAGTCATCACATTTATTTTGATTATAAAAACTGTAGGTAAAATTTTAAATATTACTAATATATTAATGGTTACAAAATTAGTAAAAAAAATTATCGTCATAACTAACCATAACTGCTGAGCTTTATAACTACAATCACCACTAATTAAGGTTACACCTTTAAAGTCAACTTATGACACACTATCAGTAATCAATGCCTATAATCCCATACATAAGGGTACATACTATTATTATTATAGAAATCTATCGATCAGTGTTTTTAAAAAATATATTAATTTTTATAAAAATAAAAATCTCCAATATTTTAAAAAATTATATATTGAAAAATTATTTTTTATTTTAATAAATTAATATTAAAGTAAGGGAAAAATATTTCTACAGTTAATGCAGATAAGTTTTCTGTATTTATTCCCAAAATGATGTTGTTTTGGTATTGAAATATTAAAAAGTTATAAATATAAAGACTATTATAATCCTGAAATAAATTAAAATTACAAAAATACCATGATTTTCGCCTTAAAATGACGTCATATTGGACTTACTGTAGATGACTTATCTGCAGTAACTGCAGAAAAACTGAACCCTTAAAATAATATATTAATTCTTGATAATTTCACTGGTTAATACATCAACCCCTGCTTACCAAAAAAATAATAATACATCAACCCTTTATCAGGCCTTATCTCACCCTCCGAGGCATGATTAAGTTATACATCATTTTGATCTATGAAGGGATCTTGTTGTATAAGCTTATACTATACGATGGTAACACCAATCAACTAAAAATGTCATAATGTATAGTATAAGCTTATACTATCAAGCCTTATAAATCACACCAAACATGCCCTTATGGGTTACTTTTGAACTATTCTTATTATCTTATCCATTTTTTTAAAAAATATTAGTTTTTGGACTCTTTCTACTACTTTTGACTTATAGCCTGTTTGGAACTTTTCTTTTTTAAACTAAAAGCTACTTTTAAGCTAAATTTAAAAAAAGAGCTTAAAAAAGTTAAAAGCTATTTAGTGATTAAATAAAAAATTTAACTTAAGAGCTCAATCCTCATTTCAAAAAAAGCTAATAAGAGCTTAAAAAAAACTTCTCCTTTAAGCTTTTAGCTTTTTTTTCCATTATAAAAAAAGTTCTTTTTATTATAAGAGCTTTTAAAGAACCTGTTTGGCCTGACATCTGTTTATAAGAAGAAGAGAAATTAAGATAGAGAGGATCCAAACAGATACTTATTCCTTAGTTTAGTGATGGTTTGGTTGAGGAAGCAATAAAATATGTCCAAACAACTCTTAATATAATAGGTAGCTTCTTTACTATTTGACTGATAAAGTTACAATTTTTTTAGCTGCCTCATTTGACTCTTAATATAATATCCAACTCTTAATATAATATCCAATGCACGGTTAGCTGAAAACAATTGTATCATTTTATCCTAAAAAACATCAAAATTGAAAACTGAAAAATAGATCACAAATAACATTATACAATTAGGGTTGGTTAGAAGATACTTTCTTTAAACAATGATGAGATCATTACGGACACAAGTTCAGCATTCATTTTGAAATCAATCCGTCTTCTTCGCTGCACGCAGGGGAGGAGAGAATAAGGGTGGAGTCAGAGAAAGAAAGGGTAGAGTTAGAGAGAGAGAGAAAAAAAGACTAAAAGGATTTTATTTATTTTTTGAATCTGAACCGTTAGATAAGATTGTAATCCAACGATATTGAAATGGGTAGGTAAAGGTAGTCAAAATGGGAGTAGGCAGAATAACGTATCCCTTTTAAATGACATAAAATTATGTCATTTTAAGAGAGATAGATATAAAAAAATATTTTTTATTCAAAGTTTAAATTAAAAAAAAAAAAAATCACTCACTTCCACCTCAATGTTTTTCATTTCTTGTGTTATCTTTTTCCTATAATAATATAATTTATGTCATTTAAATTGACAGCATTAAACCCTTAATTATAATTATAAAAAATAATTAAGTTTAATTAAATTAATCTTTATTTAAATACTTTATATTTTTGTTTATCAAAAAAAAAATACTTTATGTTTTTTTCTTATTTCATTCAATAAAAATATTAAAAGAAAGAACAAGAAACAAAAAATCTATTATAAAATCCAAACTGAAAGACAAATGATAAAGATACTCCACAATCCGTAACCAGATTCAATGTAATATGTATTGCAAACAGACATAAAAAAAGCATATTGGAAGATGGGATAAGGGATTAAAGTTCCACGAATCTCTGCTCTATTAAAATTTGAGCTTATTTTGGAGTGCAACTAGTGGCGTTGAAGTGGCCTCACACATGCCATCCATGTCACAATTCCACTTGCACTTGTAAAAATAAAAAGTTTGATTCGGATTTTATATGAGTTCGTACTCAAACTTTTGAAAATGATTTTAATAGCACACCTCCCAAATGGTATGCATTTGCCAATGCTTGGTAAAATCTTAATGGTAGAAAAGCATCCCTCGGTCAGCTATACCAAGAACTTTATAGAAATGTCCTGTTATACAAGAAAGTTTAATGCTCGTGCAAAGCATACAAACACAGGTAACATGTTGCCATGGATGCATATCACATAAGGGAGATTATGTTGGAAAATATATATTTGAATGGTGCAGAAAAGTAACAAAAAAGAAAATTAATTGAAGCTTGTTGATCCTAATCTCAGAATTCTTTCTCTCTGGAAGAATGCACAACAGAAGTTTAGGAGCCCAATAGCTAGGCGTTTACAATTCAATATATAATTTGGATCAGCATATTGAGCCCTTTACTCAACCCATCACCAATAGGATAAAACATTCACATCACATAATATTTCTTTTCTTGGCATACAGACTCACTTATCTGAACTAAAAAAAAAAAAAAACTTAAAACTAAATTGAAAACTGCAACAAAATGCCTCGTAAGAACGGATAAAAATTTGGTTTGTAAATTGCGAAATTATAATTGTGATTAAAAAATTAAAAATTGAGATTAAGATAAAATATGTTACGTGTAAAACTTAATTCTTTAATTTTTATATTAAGGATTATAATTTTGTAGTTTTTTTGAAGTCCACTCCTTACTTCAAAAAATTAAACCCTATGAATAAAACATCCATTTTGCCAAACACTAGATTGTTTCTATAGCGGAATATATGTTAACACTGCCACTGCAACTAGATAAGCATAAATATTCAAGACTTACTCACAAAACAAAGTTCATACAAAAAAAAGCTTTTGATATATTTATTCTGTAAAACAATTCTACGAAACAATTAAAAAAACAAAAAGCCTACCATACTTCTGATTTTCCATCAGAAAAGTTACAATAGTAAGATTGTAGATTTAAAAAAAAAACAAAAAATTTAGAAAGTTTGATAAGATAAAAAGTACAGGATGGGAGCCAAAATCTTTTTTTTTTATTTCTATGACATTTTCTACGGTAGATCAGGGAGAGATAATAAAACTGGTAGTATACAAGCAGATCACAAATTACAATCATTCTTCTCATAAGGCATCACGAGCTGCTATTCGGCAAGTTATTGCATCTGCAAGTGATGATACTCCAAGTTCCGAGGCAAATATCTTGTAATGCTGAAACATAACAAATTATTGAATGTACTTGGTTGCACAAAAACATACAACATGATCTTGATCAGAGAGCCCCCCACAAACCTTTTGTATCAGGGCTTGATTTGCTCTTCCTTCCAGCTCCTCTAGGTCGATCTCTTTTCCATTAATGAGCTTCTCTACGGCCTTTATCTAGTAAAGAGACAGATATCACTTAGTTATGTGAGAAAGAGAGAAAATGGGTGTCATATTTTATTGAGTAAAGCCCCTTTTGGGTCCCTCACAGAAAACAAGGTCTCCACTTTCCTCCCTTACAAAAAATACCCATATTAGTCCTTTTTAGGGACTAAATTGGATCTTCATTGAATTTCTGAGGGACTACAATTTCAAAGAACTAGAATTGTAAAGGGACCAAAAGTTGACTTTTTCTTTGTAAGAGATGAAAGTGAAGACCATGTTTTTTGTTATGGACCAAAAATGGACTTTACTCTATTTTATTGTAGAATTGTCTCACCTCATTAGGAGTAGCATCAAATCGTGCAGCAAGGATATAAGTTATGGTGTCAGAGATGCCACATCTTTTCAAAGATTCAGTGATCTAGTCACAAGACAAAACAAAGTTAGCAACTCTAATTGAAACAATGAACCATAAAAGGTTAAATAGCAATCCATAATTACATGCTTGGACCCTGAGTAGTTGTAAATGAGCTCAGAATGAAGAGTATGTGTAGTCAAAGAGTCCCGTGACTTGGCTACAAGTGTCTTGTGTGCAGCTGCTAGAACAGGGAAAATATCTGGAATCTGGTTCAGTTGATAACAGCCGTTGTTAGAAATCAAATTTGGTTTTTGCCACTTATTTTTGTTTCACCGCCAAACTAAAACTATGGTAGATAAAAGATCAAGCAGAAAATTGCACCGCCAATCAAGAAGTAGCTACTACCGAAGTGTTCTTGGAAGGAATAGGAGTTGAATGGTCAAAGAAGCAAAAGGATTAAAAATAATAAAAGAAAAGACAAAGTTGGAAACGAAAGAAAGTTGTAGAAAACTTCAGAATATTATATGTTGGCAAAGTAAGAAGAAAAGACGGATGGAGAAAGTTGGTGAAAGTTGTAGAAGTCTAAATATTATAATATATTAGGAAAACTATTAGATAAAGTCGGTTAGATAAAGTCTATAAATATAGCTGCATGTTGTAGTTTTATTCATATGTATTAGAAAGAAAGAAAAGAGAAGGAAGGTAGAAAAAGAGTGCTGCAACACTAAGGAAAAGAAACACAGTGACCGTGTGTGTGTGTTGTATTTTTTCTTTTAGCCAAAATCCAATACAAAGAGATTTCTTCATCTATTATTCTTTTATTTTCTCTAAATTTCCAACAAGTGGTATCAGAGCCACGTTCGATCAAAGATGGCGGAGATGATGCAATCACGGATTCCAAAGTTGTCAAAGAGTAATTATGGAAATTGGAGCATTCAGATGAAGACGTTGCTAGGCTCCCAAGATATATGGGACCTTGTTGAGGTTGGATACATGGAGCCCGCCAATGCAGCTGCAGAAGCAGTTTTATCAGATGCCCAGAGAAAGACGCTTAAAGATTCACGAAAGAAGGACAAAAAGGCTCTTTTCTTAATTTTTCAAGGTGTTGATGAATCAAACTTTGAGAAAATATTAGATGCAAAATCATCCAAGGAAGCATGGGAGATTTTACAGAAGTCTTGCCAAGGAGTTGACAAAGCTAAAAAGGTACGACTCCAATCACTTAGAGCTGAGTTTGAAAACTTAAAAATGCAGAATGCAGAGCCAGTTACAGATTATTCCTCACGAGAGCAAAAGGTGGCCAAAGAGATGAAAATAAATGGAGAGACTTTAGATGATGTCAGAGTTATGGAGAAAATTCTACGATCACTAACAAGAAAGTTCGATTATATTGTCACTGCCATTGAAGAAGCCAAAGACTTGTCAGTTATATCTATTGATGAGCTTGTGGGTTCTCTTCAAGCTCACGAGCAAAGAATGAATCTTAATGAAGGTTCTAGCAAATTGGAGCAAGCTTTGCAAAGCAAGTTACCTCTTGATGCTAATCAAGCCAGTAGCATTAGCTATGGACGTGGCAGAGGAAATCATGGTGGATATAGAGGAGGTTTCAACACCCGAGGTGGATTCAACACTAGAGGTGGTCGTGGCGTACGTGGTGGATATAGCCAAACAAATAGAAGATTTCAGACTGATGCTGTAGCATATGGACGTGATCAAGGAGCACATAATAATCGTGGTCGAGGACGTGGTTTCGTGACCCGAGGAGGAGGAAGACTTCAACAAAGAGGTGATAAATCTCACTTGCAGTGTTATAATTGCAACAGATATGGTCATCTCAGCTATGAGTGTAGAGATGCTGCTAGAGTTGCGGAGAGAAGTCACTATACAACAACTAAAGAGAAAGATGATGAACCGACCATGTTGTTCACTTACGAAGGCGAGGAAGATAGTGGGAAAGATGTTTGGTACCTTGATACTGGAGCTAGTAATCACATGTGTGGCAAAAAGGAGTTATTCACAGAGCTGAATGAGGAAGTCCAAGGAGAAGTTACGTTTGGTGATCTATCAAATATTCCAGTTAAAGGCAAAGGTAAGATTATGATATTCACAAAGAATGGAGATAGAAAATACATTTCAGATGTGTATTACATACCATCTTTGAAAAGCAATCTCCTCAGTCTTGATCAGCTTTTAGAAAAGGGATATGATATTCATTTGAAGAATAATTCTCTCATTATGAGAAATCAGAAAGGAGAATTGATTGCAAAAGTTGATATGACAAGAAATCGCCTATTCAAGCTAAACATCCAGACAAGTGCAATAAAGTGCATGAAGACCATCATAGAAGATAGTTCGTGGTTATGGCATCTCAGATTTGGTCATCTTGGATTCACTGGCCTGAAGCTGTTATCAAAAGCAAAGATGGTAAATGGATTACCAATGATAAATCATCCTGATCAGCTGTGTGAAGGATGCATGAGAGGAAAGCAACATAGACAAAGCTTTGAAGTTGGCAAATCATGGAGAGCAAAAAGACCATTGCAGTTAGTTCACTCAGATATAGCTGGTCCATTTGATATTCCATCTCTTGGAGGAAACAGGTATTATATTACTTTTATTGATGGTTTTAGTAGAAAAGCTTGGGTATATATTCTTGAAGAAAAATCAGAAGCTCTTGAAAAATTCAAAGAATTCAAAGCAATGACAGAAAAGCAAAGTGGTCAGTATCTGAAGACACTCAGAACAGATAGAGGAGGTGAATACACTTCCAAATTATTTGAAGAATTTTGTAGGCAACATGGGATAATTCATCAATTGACTGCAGCCTACACGCCATAACAGAATGGTATAGCAGAAAGAAAGAACCGTACAATTCTTGATATGACAAGGAGCATGCTCAAAGAAAAGCATCTGCCAAGAACACTCTGGGCTGAAGCTGTCCAATGTGCTGCATATCTATTGAATCGATGTCCAACAAAGAGTGTCAAGTTCAAAACACCAAATGAAGCATGGAGTGGTAGAAAGCCAGAGGTAAGCTATCTAAGAATTTTTGGTTGCATTGCATATGCCCATATTCCAGATCAGAAGAGAAAGAAGTTAGATGATAAAGGAGAAAAGTGTATCTTTACTGGCTACGAGCATAGGAGTAAAGCTTATAGATTATACAATCCCCTGACAAAAAAGGTAATCATCTCAAGAGATGTGGAGTTTGACGAAGCAGATTACTGGAGATGGAATGATGAAGAAAAAAGAGTAGAAGGGTTATTCTTTAAAGATGATGATAACTCAACAGAGCAAGCAGTTGAAACAGGCAATGATCAGACACCTCCACCAAGTCCTAATCCAACAACTCCTGCATCTACAGCCTCAACCTCAGGTAGCAGTAGCAGTAGCAACAATTCAGGGGGAGCAGCAGCAAGGATGAGAAGCTTAAGTGACATCTATGATGCTACAGATCCGGTACAAACTACCCTTGATTATTCATTATTTTGTTTAATAGCTGAATGTGATCCAGTGACATATGAAGAAGCTGCAGAAGATGAAAAGTGGCAGAAAGCCATGAATGATGAAATTGCTGCAATCAAAAGAAATGACACGTGGGAGCTAACAACTATGCCTAAGAAACATAAGCCCATCGGAGTAAAGTGGGTGTACAAGACAAAGACTAATCAAGAAGGAAAAGTGGAGAAATACAAGGCAAGATTGGTAGCTAAAGGCTACAAGCAGAAATATGGAATAGATTATGATGAGGTGTTTGCACCAGCTGCAAGGATTGACACTATCAGAATTCTTACAGCAGTTGCAGCGCAAAAGCAATGGAAGATATACCAGATGGATGTGAAATCAGCATTTCTCAATGGTTACTTGGAAGAAGAAGTCTATATTGAACAACCACCGGGTTATGTTAAAAAAGGAGAAGAAGATAAAATCTATTGGTTGAAGAAGGCACTATACGGATTGAAACAAGCTCCAAGAGCTTGGAACACAAGGATAGATGAATACTTTCATAAGAATGGATTTGTGAAGAGTCCATATGAACATGCTTTGTACACGAAGAAAAATGAAGATGGGGATATGATGATCGTGTGTCTTTATGTGGATGATATAATCTTCACAGGGAATAATCCAGGTATGTTTGTTGAATTTAAGAAAGCTATGACTAAAGAATTTGAAATAACAGATATTGGAGAAATGTCTTATTTTCTTGGAGTTGAAGTAAAACAAACGGAAGAAGGAATTTATATGTTACAAAAGAAGTATGCAGCAGAAATACTGAGTAGATTCAGAATGAAAGATTGCAATCCTATTTCAACACCAATAGAAGCAAGAATAAAGTTGAAAGCTGACTCAGATAGAGAACCAGTAAATCCAACACTATTCAAAAGCCTGGTCGGAAGCTTGAGGTATTTGACTTTCACTCGACCAGATATCATGTTTGCAGTTGGTCTAATAAGCAGATATATGGAGCATCCAAAGCAAGATCATTTCAGTGCAGCGAAGAGAATTTTGAGATATATCAAAGGAACCATCAGTCATGGATTATTCTATACGCATTCCCAAGATTCAAAGTTAATTGGCTATGCAGATAGTGATTATAGTGGAGATATAGATGATCGAAAAAGCACTTCAGGATATGCTTTTCATATTGGCTCAGCAATATTTTCATGGTCATCAAAGAAACAACAGACAGTTGCTCTATCATCATGCGAAGCCGAATACATAGCCGCAGCAGCGTGCACATGTCAAGCTATTTGGTTAAAGAATATTTTGATTGAATTTCATTATGAGGAAGAAGGTCCAATTACTATATACATAGATAACAAGTCTGCTATATCACTTGCAAAGAATCCAGTCTCCCACAGCCGAAGCAAGCATATTGACACAAAATATCATTTTATTCGAGAGCAAGTTAAAAATAAAGTTGTGGAATTAGTCTACTGCAAGACTGAAGAACAATTGGCAGATATTTTTACGAAGCCATTGAAGACCGATGTGTTCAACAAACTCAAACATATGATTGGTATGCAAAGTCAAATTTGAGGGGGAGTGTTAGAAATCAAATTTGGTTTTTGCCACTTATTTTTGTTTCACCGCCAAACTAAAACTATGGAAGATAAAAGATCAAGCAGAAAATTGCACCACCATTAAAGAAGTAGCTACTACCGACATATCAGAGTGTTCTTGGAAGGAATAGGAGTTGAATGGTCAAAGAAGCAAAAGGATTAAAAATAATAAAAGAAAAGACAAAGTTGGAAATGAACGAAAGTTGTAGAAAACTTCAGAATATTATATGTTGGCAAAGTAAGAAGAAAAGACGGATGGAGAAAGTTGGTGAAAGTTGTAGAAGTTTAAATATTATAATATATTAGGAAAACTGTTAGATAAAGTCTATAAATATAGCTGCATGTTGTAGTTCTATTCATATGTATTAGAAAGAAAGAAAAGAGAAGGAAGGTAGAAAAAGAGTGTTGCAGCACTAAGGAAAAGAAACACAGTGACCGTGTGTGTGTGTGTTGTATTTTTTCTTTTAGCCAAAATTCAATACAAAGAGATTTCTTCATCTATTATTCTTTTATTTTCTCTAAATTTCCAACAGCAGTAACATTAGAAAGAAGCAAAAGTGCGGCAACAACCAGAGGGTCACGTTTTGAGAAAGAAACAAAAGTAAAGTTATTGGATCCTCTATAAATATATATTTTTCTCTTATAACTTGAATCTCTCATGCTAATGAGTGACATGAAATGATCTTGGTCTTCTTATAAATGGAGCTGGACATGAAATAAAACAGAAGAATAAGAAATTATACAAGTTATGCATTGAGGAATGCAACTTCAGGCTCCAATGTCACAGCTTACATACTTTCCAAGAGTTCCCTGTGAGAACATAACACACTTCGGCCAAGAGCAGCTTCCCAAACTTTTGAATTAATTATAAATAAATAGATAAAGTTTTTTTTTGGTATAACCTGGAGGTATCCCCATTCAACCTCCTCCGGTCATCTTGTCCTCGGAGTACTGCCCTGAAGGCTACCCCTCATTGGAACAGCAGGTGCATTGAGCTTCACTACCGGAAGTAGGATGAGACTAATCTCTCATTCGAGGAGGGAGGCACATCCTCTGGCCCCCAAAGATTTTCCAAGAATTTCCCAAAGATTTTCCAAAAGTTTTTATATATATAATTTTACAAATTGGTGTATGATCTTAAATAGCAAAGATTTTGCAATCACCATCTTGAAACAATTACTCAGGAACAACAGGTGAATCAATTATCATAAATTAACTGTCATAACTGCATTACTAACACTAAATGTTGTTACTTGTTATCACAACTCACAAGAGAAAGGAAGAAGATTAAGCTGCAACTGTGGTGAAACTGAATTTCAAGACGAAGTGATCCCTTATGTCTATTGATAGCAATGTTTGATGGTTATCCAGAAGCAATCATGCATCTTCATAACCAATTAACCTAATGCCATAATAAAAAAAGAAAGGTGTTCAACCTATGAAGTCGACCCACACATACACAATTTAAACATAAACATATTAATAGCAACACGTACTTTGATAATTTGAAACAATTTTAACTGACAAACAAGTTGATCATAATATCTTGACTTTCACTAACAGGTAAAATTCCATCACAAGTTGCTCATTTTTTCAGAACATTTAGTTCCCGTTTTGGTTTTTGCAGAACAATTGAGAGAGAGAGACTAACTTCAAATTGGTGACATCAGTGTAGAGTGAAAGAGAAAGAGTGGTTGCATTTATATTGAAAAACTTCGTAGCTTCTGCTTTGAATATGTAAAGAAAGCTGTTAAACAGTATAAGGAGAAAAACAGGAAAAATTCAAGAAAAATAGAAAATAACCTACCATTTGATCTTCCTTATTTCTCCAACCACTACAAAAAAAATGCCATTTAGCCATATTTAAAAATGTGGCAAACATTGATAAAAAATGTGGTTAAATTTTTTTACCACATTTTGATTGAATGTGTCTAAAAGTGGTGTTGCAATAATTTAACCACATTTTTTTATTCATTTAGCCACATTTTCACTGAGTGTGGTAGCTTTTTTTTAGCCACAATTATTGTTAGTTTAGCCATTTTACAAATGTGGTTAAATTATCTAATTTGCCACAATAAACACATGTGGCTAATTATGTCTGAAAATTTTTATTAGCCACATTCATAAATGTGGCTAAATATATAAAAAAATTCATTAAAAATATTTCAAATTTAATAAATCTTACAATAATAAAGAAAATAATATTAAAAATAGCTCAAGGCAAAATAGTGAACACGATAAAATATAAACCAAGCTCCAAACCTTATATCATTGAAGAATTTATACAAGACATCAAGTTTTCAATTCATATAAGCTAATCAATTTTTCTACTAATATTACATAAGAAAAATAATTGCCAAATAAAACTATTCAGAAATTTGGCATGGAATGTCAATATAAAAAAATCATCTTCTTTTATGTAACCAAAAACAAATTATTTTCTAAGTTCCATTAAAAAAATATGACAATACAATTTTTTCATATCCTTCCTAAACTTGTTCTTGTACACATTGTAATCCTTTGAAGCATTATCTACCCCATCACACCTGCACATAAAATATTAAACTTTAGCGTGATGATAGGACAAAAATCAAACATTGAGCTAGCTCACACTTGCAAACACAATTTTATATAGTACAATACAATCATTTAAAACTTGGAAATATTCCACTAGCGATTAAAACTCCAGCTTTCTTATTGTAGATATTAACAACTAAGCCAAGCTTTCAAGTCCTTAAAACAACACTCCAGCGTTTAGTAACCAACTGTGGATTTTCAAAATTTATTTTAAAATATACAAAAGCAGTATAACCATCAATAACAAAATGGCAAGCACCACAAGGAACAAATAAGCTTGTGAGATCATCTAGTATTTATGCTCAAAAAAAGTTGTACCTCAAATATAGCTGTAGTTGTATTCTCCCTTGGGAAGTTTTGTAGAGTTCGGATAGTCATCTCCACTTGAATATACTTGCTACAATCATAATGTATAAATATGAAAAACAAAAATTAAAGCTACCCCCCAACCCTCATCTTTAAAAGCAAAAAGAAAATTAAATATCAGAATACCTACCTTATTTGAATAAGAAATCATATATGGGACCTTATCTGCAAGTTTATCATAAATTAGGAGAATAGGTTAACATCGTTACAGTGCCACATAACAAGCATAATGGAATAGCACAAAAAAAGGAAGCAAAATTGACAGGACTACCATATTTAGAATTGCTACAGGTGCAAGTTTTTTAGAAGCTAGTAGTGCTTCAACTTCAATCCTGACTGGCGCTTCACTCCCATCAAGTACAACTTCCTCTGATTGACTTTTACACCATGAGACATTACCTGGAATTTTATATAAATTAGCAAGATTGTATCTTCAATGACAAATGATAGACTACATAATATTCCCATTTCCTTAATTTTTCTTTTATGAAGAAAAATGCAATCATAGAAGAATTAATGGAAATATGGTTGTATACATGTTCTTCCACATCTAAATGTTGATGCGCACACAAACAATTTTGTTAAAAATATGAATTACAAAGAAAGATTATCCATATGCTTTATAAGGGCATGATTTCCTCCATTAATTAATGGAAATCAACTTGAACTGTATACAGAAAAGGGGAAATATGCAAACCAAAAGCATCATTATGTTTAAATGATGGGAGATTATGTTCTTTATGAGAATTAAATTGAATAATGGGTCATGGGTACTTTTCATATCATTGCAGTTCTGTTCACTACAGAGCTCATTACAACAACTGTTTGTTTTAGACGGGTTTTGGGCTCTAACTCCCCTTAGAGTAAGTCATTGTTAATTAATTTAGGCTTTTATTATTTCCCCTTGGCTTTATTATTATCTTTATAAATAACTGATCATCTAAGGTACCATTACGGTTGCATCCAATCAAGATTAAATTTCAGTTGTTGATGCCAGACAAACCCTAATCAGTTTGATGCTATATTATAGATTTTGAAACGTATTGATGTGGATTACAAACATTTAGTTACTAACTGGGTATAGAGGAATGTTGATTTCTTTGAATTTGTTTGGTCCTCAAATTAGCAGTCAATACCTGTTTTCTAATTTACCTCTTTGTACATTGCACCTAAAAAGCATTAGAGTTCTCTGTACATTGCAGATTGGTCCAAACTTTATATGTTTTCGCCCTCCCCAGCTTGACCTGAATTTAGGAGTAAAAAACTCAACACATGAATTGTTACTATAATGAACCCTTTTATGCAGTTGACATTTCAAATAACCTGCAGAAACCATAACAAATGCCTTACCACAAGTTTACAATTACAAATAAACAAAGCTTTTGTAAACTCAGGAAAAAGAACCTTACCCAATAACATGGTTGAAGAAATTCTGAGCCCTCATGTCATTACTATAACAGGAGCACAATGTCCAACAACTTGTTACTTGAACAAAAGAATTTAGTTGGGGTTTAATATGCCTACAAGATTCATGAAGACGCTAAAAAGTAGTCCCGGATAGTTCTTTTATGGAGGATGGAGGGTTCAAAACTATTGAGGGGCTCTTCAAAGCAGACTCTAGATGTGGTTTGATCAAATCCTGAGGAAAGTTGGTTCTTATGGCCTTCATATGTATTCATTTTAGGTGGTGTGATTGGAGTGGCTGATTTAATTGGGTGGCTCAGTGATTCATTGGATAAAAAAACATTGTCTCCTGACTTGGGGCGCATTTCTTCATTATTTAAAAGCATTTTGCATTCTATACTAGGCATAGCCATTACTCTTCTTCGGATGGTAGATGGAGTTTTTGTTATGCAGATATAACTGCTTTTATTCCAAGTCCGAACTTAGAAATGGCAAATTGGGAAGACAGTTACAATGCTGAAAAAAACAATAAGGCATGTTTATAAGAATGAGTTGATAGACAGTACTGAACTGAAATACATTGAAAATACTATGCAAGAATATCTGGTTTTGAACTCAACTAAGGTCTCAAGTTAAGTAAGTTAGTTTTGCTTACTGTGAAATCATCAGAACAAGTTGCTAATTTGCCAACCTCAGAGAGCACCTGTCAAATTAATAATGTTAGAAAACCATATATATTGAAGAGAGATCCAAAACCACGCTAGATTTCCAATTTACCAGTCAACTGATGTAACTTCCCCATCATGACTTTTCAAAATAACAGGTTCCTCTTGAGGCTTGTTAACCTGAATTTTGCAAGTTCAGTTAAATAGTATCCCAACTGCAACATAAGCATTAAAATAAGAATAGCTGATTAAAATTAAGAAATCTAACCTGCCAAACATAGGCATTTCCATCACTAGAACCACTGACTATGTGAGATGCATCAGGGCTAATTGCAGACTGAAATCGCACACATCATAGAGCAAAAAATTCATGAGTGGGACAAAAAGTGAATACAGAAAATTTTGGAATACAAGTTTGATTCTCACCTTTACAAAAAATGAATCTATTTGACATCCAGAGAAAGACCTTTAAGGCTCATTTTCGAGTTGAAGGATGTTATAC
>JAVKPL010007011.1:0-28622 GCA_032173675.1 Gastrolobium villosum
AATGGCCCAAGTATGGCTCTTGGATCAAGCCAATTCAGCCCAAGGTTGTGTCCACCCTTATCTTCCCTAAGCCTTGCCCAACTTAGGTGCCTTGTGTATCAAGTAACACTCACATGGCAAAGGTATTTTTCCCTCTCACTTTTGCGCACAAGTGAGAGTAATTAGGACCTTTATAATCTGCCATTTTGCCTTGTTAAACCGCCACCTCACCTTGATTATGCATAATTTGAGTTAAGCCTCATTGCATGGTAGACACATGTGCATTTTAGCATGATCTTAGGCTGCATAAATCTCCATTTTTGGGCGCACATGGGAGGGCTGGATGCAGATTTTTTTTATGACACAAGACTGCATAACTTGTTGACTTGGATAACCACTTTCACTCCCCATCATGAGACTGCATTGTGCAGATTTTTGGTAAGCTTTTGCAGCCCTTCATGAGTCAAATCTCTTCCTCCTTCCACATGCATCATGAGACTGCATTCCCATCATTTTTGTGCAGAGGGCAGCTCCAAAAATCTGAATCCTTGGCTGTCACAAAGCCCTATAGCTTGTGGACTTAGTGAACCTCCCTCACCCCTCATCATTGTGCGCATGGCTTGGTTTTTATGCAGAAATTTTCTGCACAAGGACAGCTCCTATATGAGTGTTTGGACTGTCATAAATCTGCACTCATGATGAACCTCTTTTCCTCTCCTAGTTTGCGCACCAAGGACTGCACAAGTGCAGATTTTTGGGCTGCCACATGGTTAGTTTCCTTGTTGACTTAGCTAAGCCCTTACATGTGCACATGACACTCCCTTTCCACACCTCTTTGTGCGCAAACCATGGCTGTTGGGCAGAGAAAAATTCTGACTTTGGACAGCCCTTAAATCTGAACAAATCCCCTCACCCTTTTGCATGTAAGTAGAGTAATTTAGAAGCCAAAACCTTGCTTGTTTCAGCCTTTTATGCAGCCCCATCATCTCACAAAAAATCTGAATATTTCATGATAGTTAATCATAGCATTTTTCCCTCACTTTCACTATATATATATGCGCATGGAGAGGGGGCTGCCTTCATGTGCAAGTGCAGCCAACTCCTCTCCAACTTCTCTTCTCCTCACTCCCTCACTCCCAAAACCGAACCTCAAGCCTCCTTGGAGCTAGAAGATTTTGCTTAAGACAACTCCCTCCTTCCCTCACCTCAACCATACACCAAGCTTGTGCTAGCCTTCCTCCTCACCTTGTTGCGCATAGATCACCATAGGAAGTAAGGACTTGTTGTGTAGAGAAGCTTGAAGGTGGTGTGTGACTTTGAAGGGTGTGCTACAAGAGGTAGGCTTTAAACCTTGAACTCTTTCTTTGTGTAGCCATGTATGTATGCTTAAATGACTCCTTGAGTATGTGTTGTTTTGGGATTCAAGTATGAGCATGGTAAAAATTAGAATGGTGGAGCTATTGCATGGTGAATTGTATGCATAAAAATGCTTAAGATTATATGCCACTGTTTGTATGATTAGGCCACTGTTTTAAAGAGAAATGTGCCACCGTTTCCTTATGCAAATGCCACTGTTTTGAAGATGTATGCCCACTGTTTCGGTTCATCAAAATCACCATTATATGCCACTGTTTCTGCACCTAAAATGCCACTGTTTCTGCACTTAAAAGCCACTGTTTCTGCACATTTTAAGCCACTGTTTCTGCACACATTTTAAGCCACTGTTTCTGCACATTTTAAGCCACTGTTTCTGCACATTTTAAGCCACTGTTTCTGCCCATTACATGCCACTGTTTCTGCACATATATGTCACTGTTTTAGTGCCCTTAAGCCACTGTTTTCATGCATGAAATGCCACTGTTTTTACTCATAAAATGCCACTGTTTCCATGCTTAAAATGCCACTGTTTTAGCCATGTAATGCCACTGTTTTCATGCTTAAAATGCCACTGTTTTTATGCATAAAAGATCACTGTTTTAAGCCATCGTATGCCACTGTATTATGCATAATGTGCCACTGTTTTATGTGCACAAATATGTACACAAATGCCACTGTTTTATGTGCACAAATGCCACTGTTTTATGTACACAAATGCCACTGTTTTATGTACACAAATGCCACTGTTTTATGCATAAAATGCCACTGTTTTAGTCCTTCTATACCACTGTTTGTATGTATAAAATGCCACTGTTTTGGAAGTTCAAAGTGCCACTGTTTCTGTTTTAAAAATGCCACTGTTTCTGTTTTAAAAACGCCACTGTTTCTGTTTTGGAAAAGTTTAAAACGTCACTGTTTTGGCTGCTGTAAACACTGCTGTATGCTCACTGTTTTGCTGCTGTATGCTCACTGTTTTGCTGCTGTATGTCCACTGTTTTGGCTGCTGTAAACACTGCTGTATGCTCACTGTTTTGCTGCTGTATACTCACTGTTTTGGCTGCTGTAAGCCACTGCTGTATGCTTTCTGTTCTGCTGTAAATAGCCACTGTAAATGATTAGTTTTAATTGATTTAGGTGCGCTTAAGAAGTGAGAATATTTCGCTGCCGTTGGTAATATTTAAGGAAAGCTAAGGTAAGTGTCAGGCGATGATGCCTAATGTAACTATTGACTACTGGTATAGAATTGTAACATGATGCTCCATATGCCGTAAAAATATTGTGTTCCATTATAATGAAAGGAAACTGCCAAAAATGTGCCGTGAAGGCTATATGACTATGAGGTAAAGACGTTATGTGGCAGCATAACGCATATGAAAGTTATATATGCATGCACCTTACATTCATACCGCATTTTTACGCTTTGTGTGTGAAAGCATAGCATGACATGCATATATCATGATCATATAGGCCTTGTTTTAGAATAGTTATGTACAGGACCATGTGTTTGAGCAAGCATCATATAGGCATCCCCAAGGTACCGGGGTATGGGACACTTGGCATCAGTCCGCATAGGCCCTCAGATGGAATCCACATGGAGCTCAGGTGCCAAGGGTATATTTGATTCCACTGGGAAGTGCGCGCACGACGGTGCTAAAAGCGCAAAGGAAAGGCGTTATATACGCAATATATGAATATGATAAAAAGGAAAAGGAACAAGGATATGTTGAAGTGACTGTTTCTAATTTTGTGCCTAGTTAATATTGTTATATTACTGGTTTTATTGCCACACTACTGGGATTATTCTCACCCCTTCGGGGCTGCTATTTTCCTAAATGGCAGGAGGACATAAAAGCACTTGAAGACATGATGTTTGCTGTTGATTGCTGATGCGTGGATTATCATTGTTGCTGTTTGTTTAAACTGGATAACTGTAATGATTAATATTTTGATACTTTTGGATGGCTGTAGTCCTTATCATCTTTATGTTAGTTGGAACTTTTGTGAACAATGACTATTTTGGAAAACCTTTATGAAAGGAATTTAAGTGTTGAAAAATTTTATACGGATTTGTGTACTGCTTTATTAGCTCATGTGACGTTAACGACTCTAATTCCGCTTAGCAAACGACTCTCTTGGATGCATACAAGGGAGGGCGTTACAAAAAGAAATTGAATTTTTGAAGTTTTTCGACGGAAAATGGATTTCGTTGAAGATTTTTGATAGAAAATGGATTCCGTCGAAGATTTTTGATAGAAAATGGATTCCGTCGAAGATTTTTGACGGAAAACATATTCCGTCGAAAATGGATGAATAAAATAAATGAAAAAGAAATTGATTTTGTGAAGTTTTTCGACGGAAAGTGGATTAGGTCGAAAATTTTTGACGGAAAATGTATTCCGTCGAAGATTTTTGATGGAAAATGAATTCCATCGAAAATGGATGAATAAAATAAATGCAAAACAAAATTGATTTTGTGAAGTTTTTCTACGGAAAAAGAATTTCGTCGAAAAGGGATTAATAAAATAAATGCAAAAGAAATTGATTTTTTGAAGTATTTCGATGGAAAATGGATTCCGTAGAAGATTTTTGATGGAAAATGGATTCCGTCGAAGATTTTTGATGGAAAATGAATTCCGTCGAAAACAGATGAATAAAATAAATGCAAAAGAAATTGATTTTGTGAAGTTTTTCGACGGAAAGTGGATTCCGTCGAAGATTTTGGACGGAAAATGAATTCCGTCGAAAATGGATGAATAAAATAAATGCAAAAGAAATTGATTTTTTAAGTTTTTCGATGAAAAATGGATTCCGTCGAACATTTTTGACGAAAAATGTATTCCGTCGAAAACGGATGAATAAAATAAATGCAAAAGAAATTGATTTTGTGAAGTTTTTCGACGGAAAACAAATTCCGTCGAAAACGGATGAATAAAATAAATGCAAAAGAAATTGATTTTGTGAAGATTTTTGATGGAAAATGGATTCCGTCGAAGATTTTTAACGGAAAATGAATTCCATCAAAAATGGATGAATAAAATAAATGCAAAAGAAATTGATTTTGTGAAGTTTTTCGACGGAAAAAGAATTGCGTCGAAAATGGATTAATAAAATAAATGCAAAAGAAATGGATTTTTTGAAGTTTTTCGACGGAAAATGGATTTCGTTGAAGATTTTTGATCGAAAATGGATTCCGTCGAAGATTTTTAATAGCAAAAAAATGGATTCCGTCGAAGATTTTTGACGGAAAATGAATTCCGTCGAAAACGGATGAATAAAATAAATGCAAAAGAAATTGATTTTGTGAAGTTTTTCGACGGAAAATGGATTCCGTCGAAGATTTTTGACGGAAAACGAATTCCGTCGAAAATGGATGAATAAAATAAATGCAAAAGAAATTGATTTTGTGAAGTTTTTCTACGGAAAAAGAATTGCGTAGAAAACGGATTAATAAAATAAATGCAAAAGAAATTGATTTTTTTAAGTATTTCGATGGAAAATGGATTCCGTAGAAGATTTTTGATGGAAAATGGATTCCGTCGAAGATTTTTGATGGAAAATGAATTCCGTCGAAAACAGATGAATAAAATAAATGCAAAAGAAATTGATTTTGTGAAGTTTTTCGACGGAAAGTGGATTCCGTTGAAGATTTTTGACGGAAAATGAATTCCGTCGAAAATGGATGAATAAAATAAATGCAAATGAGATTGATTTTATAGAGTTTTTCGATGAAAAATGGATTCCGTCGAACATTTTTGACGAAAAATGTATTCCTTCGAAAACGGATGAATAAAATAAATGTAAAAGAAATTGATTTTGTGAAGTTTTTCGACGGAAAACAAATTCCATCGAAAACGGATGAATAAAATAAATGCAAAAGAAATTGATTTTGTGAAGATTTTTGATGGAAAATGGATTCCGTTGAAGATTTTTAACGAAAAATGAATTCCATCAAAAATGGATGAATAAAATAAATGCAAAAGAAATTGATTTTGTGAAGTTTTTCGACGGAAAAAGAATTGCGTCGAAAATGGATTAATAAAATAAATGCAAAAGAAATTGATTTTTTGAAGTTTTTCGACGGAAAATGGATTTCGTTGAAGATTTTTGATAGAAAATGGATTCCGTCGAAGATTTTTGATAGAAAATGGATTCCGTCGAAGATTTTTGACAGAAAATGAATTCCGTCGAAAACGGATGAATAAAGTAAATGCAAAAGAAATTAATTTTGTGAAGTTTTTCGACGGAAAATGGATTCCGTCGAAGATTCTTGACGGAAAACATATTCCGTCGAAAATGGATGAATAAAATAAATGAAAAAGAAATTGATTTTGTGAAGTTTTTCGACGGAAAACGGATTCCGTCGAAGATTTTTGACGGAAAATGGATTCCGTCGAAGATTTTTGAAGGAAAATGAATTCCATCGAAAATGGATGAATAAAATAAATGCAAAACAAAATTGATTTTGTGAAGTTTTTCTACGGAAAAAGAATTTCGTCGAAAAGGGATTAATAAAATAAATGCAAAAGAAATTGATTTTTTGAAGTATTTCGATGGAAAATGGATTCCGTAGAAGATTTTTGATGGAAAATGGATTCCGTCGAAGATTTTTGATGGAAAATGAATTCCGTCGAAAACAGATGAATAAAATAAATGCAAAAGAAATTGATTTTGTGAAGTTTTTCGACGGAAAGTGGATTCCGTTGAAGATTTTTGACGGAAAATGAATTCCGTCGAAAATGGATGAATAAAATAAATGCAAATGAGATTGATTTTATAGAGTTTTTCGATGAAAAATGGATTCCGTCGAACATTTTTGACGAAAAATGTATTCTTTCGAAAACGGATGAATAAAATAAATTTAAAAGAAATTGATTTTGTGAAGTTTTTCGACGGAAAACAAATTCCGTCGAAAACGGATGAATAAAATAAATGCAAAAGAAATTGATTTTGTGAAGATTTTTGATGGAAAATGGATTCCGTCGAAGATTTTTAACGGAAAATGAATTCCATCAAAAATGGATGAATAAAATAAATGCAAAAGAAATTGATTTTGTGAAGTTTTGTTGAAAAAGAATTGCGTCGAAAATGGATTAATAAAATAAATTCAAAAGAAATTGATTTTTTGAAGTTTTTCGACGGAAAATGGATTTCGTTGAAGATTTTTGATCGAAAATGGATTCCGTCGAAGATTTTTGATAGAAAATGGATTCCGTCGAAGATTTTTGACAGAAAATGAATTCCGTCGAAAACGGATGAATAAAGTAAATGCAAAAGAAATTGATTTTGTGAAGTTTTTCGACGGAAAATGGATTCCGTCGAAGATTCTTGACGGAAAACGAATTCCGTCGAAAATGGATGAATAAAATAAATGAAAAAGAAATTGATTTTGTGAAGTTTTTTGACGGAAAATGGATTCCGTCGAAGATTTTGGACGGAAAATGAATTCCATCGAAAATGGATGAATAAAATAAATGCAAAACAAAATTGATTTTGTGAAGTTTTTCTACGGAAAAAGAATTTCGTCGAAAAGGGATTAATAAAATAAATGCAAAAGAAATTGATTTTTTGAAGTATTTCGACGGAAAATGGATTCCGTAGAAGATTTTTGATGGAAAATGGATTCCGTCGAAGATTTTTGATGGAAAATGAATTCCGTCGAAAACAGATGAATAAAATAAATGCAAAAGAAATTGATTTTGTGAAGTTTTTCGACGGAAAGTGGATTCCGTTGAAGATTTTTGACGGAAAATGAATTCCGTCGAAAATGGATGAATAAAATAAATGCAAATGAGATTGATTTTATAGAGTTTTTCGATGAAAAATGGATTCCGTCGAACATTTTTGACGAAAAATGTATTCCTTCGAAAACGGATGAAAAAAATAAATGTAAAAGAAATTGATTTTGTGAAGTTTTTCGACGGAAAACAAATTCCGTCGAAAACGGATGAATAAAATAAATGCAAAAGAAATTGATTTTGTGAAGATTTTTGATGGAAAATGGATTCCGTCGAAGATTTTGGACGGAAAATGAATTCCATCAAAAATGGATGAATAAAATAAATGCAAAAGATATTGATTTTGTGAAGTTTTTCGACGGAAAAAGAATTGCGTCGAAAATGGATTAATAAAATAAATGCAAAAGAAATTGATTTTTTGAAGTTTTTCGACGGAAAATGGATTTCGTTGAAGATTTTTGATAGAAAATGGATTCCGTCGAAGATTTTTGACAGAAAATGAATTCCGTCGAAGATTTTTGACAGAAAATGAATTCCGTCGAAAACGGATGAATAAAGTAAATGCAAAAGAAATTGATTTTGTGAAGTTTTTCGACGGAAAATGGATTCCGTCGAAGATTCTTGACGGAAAACGAATTCCGTCGAAAATGGATGAATAAAATAAATGAAAAAGAAATTGATTTTGTGAAGTTTTTCGACGGAAAACGGATTCCGTCGAAGATTTTTGACGGAAAATGGATTCTGTCGAAGATTTTGGACGGAAAATGAATTCCATCGAAAATGGATGAATAAAATAAATGCAAAACAAAATTGATTTTGTGAAGTTTTTCTACGGAAAAATAATTTCGTCGAAAAGGGATTAATAAAATAAATGCAAAAGAAATTGATTTTTTGAAGTATTTCGACGGAAAATGGATTCCGTAGAAGATTTTTGATGGAAAATGGATTCCGTCGAAGATTTTTGATGGAAAATGAATTCCGTCGAAAACAGATGAATAAAATAAATGCAAAAGAAATTGATTTTGTGAAGTTTTTCGACGGAAAGTGGATTCCGTTGAAGATTTTTGACGGAAAATGAATTCCGTCGAAAATGGATGAATAAAATAAATGCAAATGAGATTGATTTTATAGAGTTTTTCGATGAAAAATGGATTCCGTCGAACAATTTTGACGAAAAATGTATTCCTTCGAAAACGGATGAAAAAAATAAATGTAAAAGAAATTGATTTTGTGAAGTTTTTCGACGGAAAACAAATTCCGTCGAAAACGGATGAATAAAATAAATGCAAAAGAAATTGATTTTGTGAAGATTTTTGATGGAAAATGGATTCCGTCGAAGATTTTTGACGGAAAATGAATTCCATCGAAAATGGATGAATAAAATAAATGCAAAAGATATTGATTTTGTGAAGTTTTTCGACGGAAAAAGAATTGCGTCGAAAATGGATTAATAAAATAAATGCAAAAGAAATTGATTTTGTGAAGTTTTTCGACGGAAAATGGATTTCGTTGAAGATTTTTGATAGAAAATGGATTCCGTCGAAGATTTTTGACAGAAAATGAATTCCGTCGAAAACGGATGAATAAAGTAAATGCAAAAGAAATTGATTTTGTGAAGTTTTTCGACGGAAAATGGATTCCGTCGAAGATTCTTGACGGAAAACGAATTCCGTCGAAAATGGATGAACAAAAGAAATGAAAAAGAAATTGATTTTGTGAAGTTTTTCGACGAAAACAGATTCCGTCGAGAATGGATGAATAAAATAAATGCAAAAGAAATTGATTTTATGAAGTTTTTCGACGAAAAATGAATTCCGTCGAAAATGGATGAATAAATTAAATGCAAAAGAAATTGATTTTATCAAGTTTTTCGACGAAAAATGTATTTCGTCGAAAACGGATTAATAAAATAAATGTAAAATAAATTGATTTTGTGAAGATTTTTAACGGAAAATGAATTCCGTCGAAAATGAAGTTTTTCGATGGAAAATGGATTTCGTAGAAGATTTTTGATGGAAAATGGTTTCCGTCGAAGATTTTTGATGGAAAATGAATTCCTTCGAAAACGGATGAATAAAATAAATGCAAAAGAAATTGATTTTGTAAAGTTTTTCGACTGAAAATGGATTCCGTAGAAGATTTTTGACGGAAAATGGATTCCGTCGAAAATTTTTGACGGCAAATGAATTCCATAAAAAACTGAATAATAAAATGAATGCAAAAGAAATTGATTTTCTGAAGTTTTTCGACGAAAAATAAATTCCGTCAAAAACGTATGAATAAAATAAATGCAAAAGAAATTGATTTTATGAAGTTTTTCGACAAAAAATGGATTCCGTCGAAGATTTTTGATGAAAAATGTATTCCGTCGAAAACGGATGAATAAAATAAATGCAAAAGAAATTGATTTTGTGAAGTTTTTCGACGGAAAAAGAATTTCGTCGAAAACGGATTAATAAAATAAATGCAAAAGAAATTAATTTTTTGAAGTATTTCGACGGAAAATGGATTCCGTAGAAGATTTTTGATGGAAAATGGATTCCGTCGAATATTTTTGATGGAAAATGAATCCCGTCGAAAACGGATGAATAAAATAAATGCAAAAGAAATTGATCTTGTGAAGTTTTTCGACGGAAAATGGATTCCGTCGAAGATTTTTGACGGAAAATGAATTCCGTCGAAAATGGATGAATAAAATAAATGCAAAAGAAATTGATTTTGTGAAGTTTTTCGACGGAAAAAGGATTCCGTCGAAGATTTTTGAAGGAAAATGAATTCCGTCGAAAATGGATGAATAAAATAAATGTAAAAGAAATTGAGTTTATGAAGTTTTTCGATGAAAAATGGATTCTGTCGAACATTTTTGACGAAAAATGTATTCCGTCGAAAACGGATGAATAAAATAAATGCAAAAGAAATTGATTTTGTGAAGTTTTTCGACGGAAAACAAATTCCGTCGAAAACAGATGAATAAAATAAATGCAAAAGAAATTG
Organism: Gastrolobium villosum; assembly: GCA_032173675.1. Taxonomy (NCBI): domain Eukaryota; kingdom Viridiplantae; phylum Streptophyta; class Magnoliopsida; order Fabales; family Fabaceae; genus Gastrolobium; species Gastrolobium villosum. The sequence continues at coordinate 10,086 of JAVKPL010007011.1, forward strand.
ATTTTGTGAAGATTTTTGACGGAAAATGGGTTCCGTCGAAGATTTTTGACGGAAAATGAATTCCATCGAAAATGGATGAATAAAATAAATGAAAAAGAAACTGATTTTGTGAAGTTTTTCGACGGAAAATAGATTAGGTCGAAATTTTTTGACGGAAAATGTATTTCGTCGAAAACGGATGAATAAAATAAATGCAAAAGAAATTGATTTTGTGAAGTTTTTCAACGGAAAAAGAATTGCGTCGAAAATGGATTAATAAAATAAATGCAAAAGAAATTGTTTTTTTGAAGTTTTTCGACGGAAAAAATATTTCGTAGAAGATTCTTGATGGAAAATGGATTCCGTCGAAGATTTTGGACGGAAAACGAATACCGTCGAAAATGGATAAATAAAATAAATGAAAAAGAAATTGATTTTGTGAAGTTTTTCGACGGAAAATAGATTCCGTCGAGAATGGATGAATAAAATAAATGCAAAAGAAATTGATTTTATGAAGTTTTTCGACGAAAAATGTATTCCGTCGAAGATTTTTGACGGAAAATGAATTCCGTCGAAAATGGATGAATAAAATAAATACAAAAGAAATTGATTTTATGAAGTTTTTCGACGAAAAATGGATTCCGTTGAAGATTTTGGACGGAAAATGAATTCCGTCGAAAATGGATGAATAATATAAATGGATGAATAAAATAAATGCAAAAGAGATTATTTTGTGAAGTTTTTCGACGGAAAAAGAATTTCGTCGAAAACGGATTAATAAAATAAATGCAAAAGAAATTGATTTTTGAAGTTTTTCGATGGAAAATGGATTCCGTAGAAGATTTTTGACGGAAAATGGATTCCGTCGAAGATTTTTGACGGAAAATGAATTCCATCGAAAACGGATGAATAAAATAAATGCAAAAGAAATTGATTTTGTGAAGTTTTTCGACGGAAAACAAATTCCGTCAAAAATGGATGAATAAAATAAATGCAAAAGAAATTGATTTTATGAAGTTTTTAGAGGAAAAATGGATTCCGTCGAAGATTTTTGATGAAAAATGTATTCCGTCGAAAACGGATGAATAAAATAAATGCAAAAGAAATTGATTTTGTGAAGTTTTTCTACGGAAAAAGAATTTCGTCGAAAAGGGATTAATAAAATAAATGCAAAAGAAATTGATTTTTTGAAGTATTTCGACGGAAAATGGATTCCGTAGAAGATTTTTGATGGAAAATGGATTCCGTCGAAGATTTTTGATGGAAAATGAATTCCGTCGAAAACAGATGAATAAAATAAATGCAAAAGAAATTGATTTTGTGAAGTTTTTCGACGGAAAGTGGATTCCGTTGAAGATTTTTGACGGAAAATGAATTCCGTCGAAAATGGATGAATAAAATAAATGCAAATGAGATTGATTTTATAGAGTTTTTCGATGAAAAATGGATTCCGTCGAACATTTTTGACGAAAAATGTATTCCTTCGAAAACAGATGAATAAAATAAATGTAAAAGAAATTGATTTTGTGAAGTTTTTCGACGGAAAACAAATTCCGTCGAAAACGGATGAATAAAATAAATGCAAAAGAAATTGATTTTGTGAAGATTTTTGATTGAAAATGGATTCCGTCGAAGATTTTTGACGGAAAATGAATTCCATCAAAAATGGATGAATAAAATAAATGCAAAAGAAATTGATTTTGTGAAGTTTTTGACGGAAAAAGAATTGCGTCGAAAATGGATTAATAAAATAAATGCAAAAGAAATTGATTTTTTGAAGTTTTTCGACGGAAAATGGATTTCGTTGAAGATTTTTGATAGAAAATGGATTTCGTCGAAATGCAGAAAATGAATTCCGTCGAAAACGGATGAATTTTTTAAATGCAAAAGAAAATTGATTCCGTGAAGATTTTTGACGGAAAATGGATTCCGTCGAAGATTTTTGACGGAAAACGAATTCCGTCGAAAATGGATGAATAAAATAAATGCAAAAGAAATTGATTTTGTGAAGTTTTTCGACAGAAAATGGATTCCGTCGAAGATTTTTGACGAAAAATGAATTCCGTCGAAAACGGATGAATAAAATAAATGCAAAAGAAATTGATTTTGTGAAGATTTTTGACGGAAAATGGATTCCGTCGAAGATTTTTAACGAAAAATGAATTCCATCGAAAATGGATGAATAAAATAAATGCAAAAGAAATTGATTTTGTGAAGTTTTTCGACGGAAAAAGAATTTCGTCGAAAATGGATTAATAAAATAAATGCAAAAGAAATTGATTTTGTGAAGTTTTTCGACGGAAAATGGATTCCGTTGAAGATTTTTGACGGAAAATGGATTCCGTCGAAGATTTTTTTGGACGAAGATTTTTGAAAATGAATTCCATCGAAAACGGATGAATAAATAAATGCAAAAGAAATTGATTTTGTGAAGTTTTTCGACGGAAAAATTCCGTCGAAGATTCCGTCGAAACAACGAAAATGGATGAATAAAATAAATGCAAAAGAAATTGATTTTGTGAAGTTTTTCGACGGAAAATGGATTCCGTCGAAGATTTTTGACGGAAAATGAATTCCGTCGAAAATGGATGAATAAAATAAATGCAAAAGAAATTGATTTTGTGAAGTTTTTCTACGGAAAAAGAATTTCGTCGAAAAGGGATTAATAAAATAAATGCAAAAGAAATTGATTTTTTGAAGTATTTCGATGGAAAATGGATTCCGTAGAAGATTTTTGATGGAAAATGGATTCCGTCGAAGATTTTTGATGGAAAATGAATTCCGTCGAAAACAGATGAATAAAATAAATGCAAAAGAAATTGATTTTGTGAAGTTTTTCGACGGAAAGTGGATTCCGTTGAAGATTTTTGACGGAAAATGAATTCCGTCGAAAATGGATGAATAAAATAAATGCAAATGAGATTGATTTTATAGAGTTTTTCGATGAAAAATGGATTCCGTCGAACATTTTTGACGAAAAATGTATTCCTTCGAAAACGGATGAATAAAATAAATGTAAAAGAAATTGATTTTGTGAAGTTTTTCGACGGAAAACAAATTCCGTCGAAAACGGATGAATAAAATAAATGCAAAAGAAATTGATTTTGTGAAGATTTTTGATGGAAAATGGATTCCGTCGAAGATTTTTAACGGAAAATGAATTCCATCAAAAATGGATGAATAAAATAAATGCAAAAGAAATTGATTTTGTTAAGTTTTTCGACGGAAAAAGAATTGCGTCGAAAATGGATTAATAAAATAAATGCAAAAGAAATTGATTTTTTGAAGTTTTTCGACGGAAAATGGATTCCGTCGAAGATTTTTGATAGAAAATGGATTCCGTCGAAGATTTTTGACAGAAAATGAATTCCGTCGAAAACGGATGAATAAAGTAAATGCAAAAGAAATTGATTTTGTGAAGTTTTTCGACGGAAAATGGATTCCGTCGAAAATGGATGAATAAAATAAATGAAAAAGAAATTGATTTTGTGAAGTTTTTCGACGGAAAACGGATTCCGTCGAAGATTTTTGACGGAAAATGGATTCCGTCGAAGATTTTTGACGGAAAATGAATTCCATCGAAAATGGATGAATAAAATAAATGCAAAACAAAATTGATTTTGTGAAGTTTTTCTACGGAAAAAGAATTTCGTCGAAAAGGGATTAATAAAATAAATGCAAAAGAAATTGATTTTTTGAAGTATTTCGACGGAAAATGGATTCCGTAGAAAATGGATGAATAAAATAAAATGCAAAAGAAATTGATTTTCTGAAGTTTTTCGTCGGAAAATGGATTCCGTCGAAGATTTTGGACGGAAAATGTATTCCGTCGAAAATGAATGAATTAAATTAATGCAAAAGAAATTTATTTTGTGAAGTTTTTCAACGGAAAATGAATTCCGTCGAACATGGATTAATAAAATAAATATAAAAGAAATTGATTTTTTGAAGATTTTTGACGGAAAATGAATTCCGTCGAAAACGGATGAATAAAATATATGCAAAAGATATTGATTTTTTGAAGTTTTTCGACGGAAAATGGATTTCGTAGAAGATTTTTGATGGAAAATGGATTCCGTCGAAGATTTTTGACAGAAAATGAATTCCGTCGAAAACGGATGAATAACATAAATGCAAAAGAAATTGATTTTGTGATGTTTTTCGATGGAAAAAGAATTGCGTCGAAAACGGTTTAATAAAATAAATGCAAAAGAAATTGATTTTTTGAAGTTTTTCGATGGAAAATGAATTTCGTAGAAGATTTTTGATGGAAAATGGATTCCGTCGAAGATTTTTGACTGAAAATGAATTCCGTCGAAAACGGATGAATAAAATAAATGCAAAAGAAATTTATTTTGTGAAGTTTTTCGACGGAAAATAAATTCTGTCGATGATTTTTGACGGAAAATGAATTCCGTCGAAAATGGATGAATAAAATAAATGCAAAAGAAATTGATTTTATGAAGTTTTTCGACGAAAAAAGGATTCCGTCGAAGATTTTTGACGAAAAATGTATTCCTTCGAAAACGGATGAATAAAAGAAATGCAAAAGAAATTGATTTTGTGAAGTTTTTCGACGGAAAACAAATTCCGTCGAAAACGGATGAATAAAATAAATTCAAAAGAAATTTATTTTGTGAAGTTTTTCGACGGAAAATGGATTCCGTAGAAGATTTTTGACGGAAAATGGATTCCGTCGAAGACTTTTGACGGAAAATGTATTCCATCGAAAACGGATTAATAAAATAAATGCAAAAGAAATTGATTTTGTGACGATTTTCGACTGAAAACGGATTCCGTCGAAGATTTTTGACGGAAAATGTATTCCATCGAAAACGGATTAATAAAATAAATGCAAAAGAAATTGATTTTGTGAAGATTTTTAACGGAAAACGAATTCCGTCGAAAATGGATGAATACAATAAATGCAAAAGAAATTGATTTTGTGAAGTTTTTCGACGGAAAATGGATTCCGTCGAAGATTTTTGACGGAAAATGAATTACGTCGAAAATGGATGAATAAAATAAATGCCAAAGAAATTGATTTTATGAAGTTTTTTGACGAAAAATGGATCCCGTCGAAGATTTTTGACGAAAAATGTATTCCGTCGAAAACGGATGACTAAAATATATGCAAAAGAAATTATTTTGTGAAGTTTTTCGACGGAAAAGAATTTCGTCGAAAACGGATTAATAAAATAAATGCAAAAGAAATTGATTATTTGAAGTTTTTCGACGGAAAATGGATTTCGTATTTCGTCGAAAAGATTTTTGATGGAAAATGGATTCCGTAGAAGATTTTTGATGGAAAATGGATTTCGTCGAAAACGGATGAATAAAATAAATGCAAAAGAAATTGATTTTGTGAAGTTTTTCGACGGAAAATGGATTCCGTCGAAGATTTTTGACGGAAAATGAATTCCATCGAAAACGGATGAATAAAATAAGTGCAAAAGAAATTGATTTTGTGAAGCTTTTCGACGGAAAAGGGATTTCGTCGAAGATTCTTGACGGAAAATGAATTCCGTCGAAAATGGATGAATAAAATAAATGCAAAACAAATTGATTTTATGAAGTTTTTCGACGAAAAATGGATTCCTTCGAAAACAGATGAATAAAGTAAATGCAAAAGAAATTGATTATGTGCAGTTTTTTGACGGAAAATGGATTCCATCGAAGATTTTTGACGGAAAATGAATTCCGTCGAAAACGGATGAATAAAATATATGCAAAAGAAATTGATTTTGTGAAGTTTTTCGACAGAAAATGGATTCCGTCGAAGATTTTTGACGGAAAATGTATTCCGTCGAAAATGGATGAATAAAATAAATGCAAAAGAAATTGATTTTGTGAAGTTTTTTGACGGAAAAAGAATTGCGTCGAAAACGGATTAATAAAATAAATGCAAAAGAAATTGATTTTTTGGAGTTTTTTGATAGAAAATGGATTTCGTAGAAGATTTTTGATGGAAAATGGATTCCGTCGAAGTTTTTTGACGGAAAATGAATTCTGTCGAAAACGGATGAATAAAATAAATGCAAAAGAAATTGATTTTGTTAAGTTTTTCGACGGAAAAAGGATTTTGTCGAAGATTTTTGACGGAAGATGAATTCCGTCAAAAATGGATGAATAAAATAAATGCAAAAGAAATTGATTTTTTGAAGTTTTTCGACGAAAAATGGGTTCCGTCGAAGATTTTTTACGCAAAATGTATTCCGTCAAAAACGGATGAATAAAATAAATGCAAAAGAAATTGATTTTGTGAAGTTTTTCGACGAAAAATGGATTCCGTCGAAGTTTTTTGACGAAAAATGTATTCCGTCGAAAACGGAAGACTAAAATAAATGCAAAAGAGATTATTTTGTGAAGTTTTTCGACGGAAAAAGAATTTCGTCGAAAACGGATTAATAAAATAAATGCAAAAGAAATTGATTTTTGAAGTTTTTCGATGGAAAATGGATTCCGTAGAAGATTTTTGACGGACAATGGATTCCGTCGAAGATTTTTGACGGAAAATGAATTCCATCGAAAACGGATGAATAAAATAAATGCAAAAGAAATTGATTTTGTGAAGTTTTTCGACGGAAAACAAATTCCGTCAAAAATGGATGAATAAAATAAATGCAAAAGAAATTGATTTTATGAAGTTTTTCGACGAAAAATGGATTCCGTCGAAGATTTTTGATGAAAAATGTATTCCGTCGAAAACGGATGAATAAAATAAATGCAAAAGAAATTGATTTTGTGAAGTTTTTCTACGGAAAAAGAATTTCGTCGAAAAGGGATTAATAAAATAAATGCAAAAGAAATTGATTTTTTGAAGTATTTCGACGGAAAATGGATTCCGTAGAAGATTTTTGATGGAAAATGGATTCCGTCGAAGATTTTTGATGGAAAATGAATTCCGTCGAAAACAGATGAATAAAATAAATGCAAAAGAAATTGATTTTGTGAAGTTTTTCGACGGAAAATTGGATTCCGTTGAAGATTTTTGACGGAAAATGAATTCCGTCGAAAATGGATGAATAAAATAAATGCAAATGAGATTGATTTTATAGAGTTTTTCGATGAAAAATGGATTCCGTCGAACATTTTTGACGAAAAATGTATTCCTTCGAAAACGGATGAATAAAATAAATGTAAAAGAAATTGATTTTGTGAAGTTTTTCGACGGAAAACAAATTCCGTCGAAAACGGATGAATAAAATAAATGCAAAAGAAATTGATTTTGTGAAGTTTTTCGACGGAAAAAGAATTGCGTCGAAAATGGATTAATAAAATAAATGCAAAAGAAATTGATTTTTTGAAGTTTTTCGACGGAAAATGGATTTCGTTGAAGATTTTTGATAGAAAATGGATTTCGTCGAAGATTTTTGACGAAAAATGTATTCCGTCGAAAACGGATGAATAAAGTAAATGCAAAAGAAATTGATTTTGTGAAGTTTTTCGACGGAAAATGGATTCCGTCGAAGATTCTTGACGGAAAACGAATTCCGTCGAAAATGGATGAATAAAATACATGAAAAAGAAATTGATTTTGTGAAGTTTTTCGACGGAAAACGGATTCCGTCGAGAATGGATGAATAAAATAAATGCAAAAGAAATTGATTTTATGAAGTTTTTCGACGAAAAATGTATTCTGTCGAAGATTTTTGACGGAAAATGAATTCCGTCGAAAATGGATGAATAAAATAAATGCAAAAGAAATTGATTTTATCAAGTTTTCGACGAAAAATGTATTCCGTCGAAAACGGATTAATAAAATAAATTGATTTTGTGAAGATTTTTAACGGAAAATGAATTCCGTCGAAAATGAAGTTTTTCGACGGAAAATGGATTCCGTAGAAGATTTTGGATGGAAAATGGTTTCCGTCGAAGATTTTTGATGGAAAATGAATTCCTTCGAACATTTTTGACGAAAATGTATTCCGTCGAAAACGGATGAATAAAATAAATGCAAAAGAAATTGATTTTGTGAAGTTTTTCGACGGAAAACAAATTCCGTGGAAAACGGATGAATAAAATAAATGCATAAGAAATTGATTTTATGAAGTTTTTCGATGAAAAATGGATTCCGCCGAACAATTTTGACGAAAATGTATTCCGTCGAAAACGGATGAATAAAATAAATGCAAAAGAAATTGATTTTGTGAAGTTTTTCGACGGAAAACAAATTCCGTCGAAAACGGATGAATAAAATAAATGCAAAAGAAATCGATTTTTTGAAGTTTTTCGACGGAAAATGGATTTCGTTGAAGATTTTTGATAGAAAATGGATTCCGTCGAAGATTTTTGACAGAAAATGAATTCCGTCGAAAACGGATGAATAAAGTAAATGCAAAAGAAATTGATTTTGTGAAGTTTTTCGACGGAAAATGGATTCCGTCGAAGATTCTTGACGGAAAACGAATTCCGTCGAAAATGGATGAATAAAATAAATGAAAAAGAAATTGATTTTGTGAAGTTTTTTGACGGAAAACAGATTCCGTCGAGAATGGATAAATAAAATAAATGCAAAAGAAATTGATTTTATGAAGTTTTTCGACGAAAAATGTATTTTGTCGAAGATTTTTGACGGAAAATGAATTCCGTTGAAAATGGATGAATAAAATAAATGCAAAAGAAATTGATTTTATCAAGTTTTCGACGAAAAATGTATTCCGTCGAAAACGGATTAATAAAATAAATGTAAAATAAATTGATTTTGTGATGATTTTTAACGGAAAATGAATTCCGTCGAAAATGAAGTTTTTCGACGGAAAATGGATTTCGTAGAAGATTTTGGATGGAAAATGGTTTCCGTCGAAGATTTTTGATGGAAAATGAATTCCTTCGAACATTTTTGACGAAAATGTATTCCGTCGAAAACGGATGAATAAAATAAATGCAAAAGAAATTGATTTTGTGAAGTTTTTCGACGGAAAACAAATTCCGTCGAAAACGGATGAATAAAATAAATGCATAAGAAATTGATTTTATGAAGTTTTTCGATGAAAAATGGATTCCGCCGAACATTTTTGACGAAAATGTATTCCGTCGAAAACGGATGAGTAAAATAAATGCAAAAGAAATTGATTTTGTGAAGTTTTTCGACGGAAAACAAATTCCGTCGAAAACGGATGAATAAAATAAATGCAAAAGAAATTGATTTTGTGATGTTTTTCGACTGAAAATGGATTCCGTAGAAGATTTTTGACGGAAAATGGATTCCGTCGAAAATTTTTGACGGCAAATGAATTCCAACGAAAACGGATGAATAAAATAAATGCAAAAGAAATTGATTTTATGAAGATTTTCGACGAAAAATGTATTCTGTCGAAGATTTTTGATGGAAAATGAATTCCGTCGAAAATGGATGAATAAAATAAATGCAAAAGAAATTGATTTTATTAAGTTTTCGACGAAAAATGTATTCCGTCGAAAACGGATTAATAAAATAAATGTAAAATAAATTGATTTTGTGAAGATTTTTAACGGAAAATGAATTCCGTCGAAAATGAAGTTTTTCGACGGAAAATGGATTTCGTAGAAGATTTTGGATGGAAAATGGTTTCCGTCGAAGATTTTTGATGGAAAATGAATTCCTTCGAACATTTTTGACGAAAATGTATTCCGTCGAAAACGGATGAATAAAATAAATGCAAAAGAAATTGATTTTGTGAAGTTTTTCGACGGAAAACAAATTCCGTCGAAAACGGATGAATAAAATAAATGCATAAGAAATTGATTTTATGAAGTTTTTCGATGAAAAATGGATTCCGCCGAATAATTTTGACGAAAATGTATTCCGTCGAAAACGGATGAATAAAATAAATGCAAAAGAAATTGATTTTGGGAAGTTTTTCGACGGAAAACAAATTCCGTCGAAAACGGATGAATAAAATAAATGCAAAAGAAATTGATTTTGTGATGTTTTTCGACTGAAAATGGATTCCGTAGAAGATTTTTGACGGAAAATGGATTCCGTCGAAAATTTTTGACGGCAAATGAATTCCAACGAAAACGGATTAATAAAATAAATGCAAAAGAAATTGATTTTCTGAAGTTTATCGACGAAAAACAAATTCCGTCAAAAACGGATGAATAAAATAAATGCAAAAGAAATTGATTTTACGAAGTTTTTCGATGAAAAATGGATTCCGTCGAACATTTTTGACGAAAAATGTATTCCGTCGAAAACGGATGAATAAAATAAATGCAAAAGAAATTGATTTTGTGAAGATTTTTGACGAAAAATGGATTCCGTCGAAGATTTTGGACGGAAAATAAATTCCAACGAACATGGATGAATAAAATAAATGCAAAAGAAATTGATTTTGTGAAGTTTTTCGACGAAAAATGGATTAGGTCGAAATTTTTTGACGGAAAATGTATTCCGTCGAAAATGGTTGAATAAAATAAATGCAAAAGAAATTGATTTTGTGAAGTTTTTCAACGGAAAAAGAATTGCGTCGAAAACGGATTAATAAAATAAATGCAAAAGAAATTGATTTTTTGAAGTTTTTCGACGGAAAATGGATTTCGTAGAAGATTTTTGATGGAAATGGATTCCGTCGAAGATTTTTGACAGAAAATGAATTCCGTCGAAATCGGATGAATAAAATAAATGCAAAAGAAATTGATTTTGTGAAGTTTTTCGACGGAAAATGGATTCCTTCGAAGATTTTGGACGGAAAACGAATACCGTCGAAAATGGATGAATAAAATAAATGCAAAAGAAATTGATTTTAAGAAGTTTTTCGACGAAAAATGTATTCCGTCGAAGATTTTTAACGGAAAATGAATTCCGTCGAAAATGGATGAATAAAATAAATGCAAAAGAAATTGATTTTTCAAGTTTTTCGACGAAAAATGTATTCCGTCGAAAACGGATTAATAAAATAAATGTAAAAGAAATTGATTTTGTGAAGATTTTTAACGGAAAATGAATTCCGTCGAAAATGAAGTTTTTCGACGGAAAATGGATTCCGTAGAAGATTTTTGATGGAAAATGGTTTCCGTAGAAGATTTTTGATGGAAAATGAATTCCTTCGAAAATGGATGAATAAAATAAATGCAAAAGAAATTGATTTTGTGAAGTTTTTCGACGGAAAATGGATTCCGTCGAAGATTTTTGACGGAAAATGAATTCCGTCGAAAATGGATGAATAAAATAAATGCATAAGAAATTGATTTTATGAAGTTTTTCGATGAAAAATGGATTCCGCCGAACATTTTTGACGAAAATGTATTCCGTCGAAAACGGATGAATAAAATAAATGCAAAAGAAATTGATTTTGTGAAGTTTTTCTACGGAAAACAAATTCCGTCGAAAACGGATTAATAAAATAAATGCAAAAGAAATTGATTTTTTGAAGTTTTTCGACGGAAAATGGATTTCGTAGAAGATTTTTGATGGAAAATGGATTCCGTCGAAGATTTTTGACTGAATATGAATTCCGTCGAAAACGGAAGAATAAAATAAATGCAAAAGAAATTGATTTTGTGAAGTTTTTCGACGGAAAATGGATTCCGTCGAAGATTTTGGACGGAAAACATATACCGTCGAAAATGGATGAATAAAATAAATGCAAAAGAAATTGATTTTATGAAGTTTTTCGACGAAAAATGTATTCCGTCGAAGATTTTTGAAGGAAAATGAATTCCGTCGAAAATGGATGAATAAAATAAATGCAAAAGAAATTGACTTTATCAACTTTTTTTTTCGACGAAAAATGTATTCCGTCGAAAACGGATTAATAAAATAAATGTAAAAGAAATTGATTTTGTGAGGATTTTTAACGGAAAATGAATTCCGTCGAAAATGAAGTTTTTCGACGAAAAATGGATTTCGTAGAAGATTTTTGATGGAAAATGGATTCCGTCGAAGATTTTTGACAGAAAATGAATTCCGTAGAAAACGGATGAATAAAATAAATGCAAAAGAAATTGATTTTATCAAGTTTTTCGACGAAAATTGTATTCCGTCGAAGATTTTTGACGGAAAATGAATTCCATCGAAAATGGATGAATAAAATAAATGCAAAAGAAATTAATTTTATCAAGTTTTTCGACGAAAATTGTATTCCGTCGAAGATTTTTGACGGAAAATGGATACCGTCGAAGATTTTTAACGGAAAATGTATTCCCTCGAAAACGGATTAATAAAATAAATGCAAAATAAATTGATTTTGTGAAGTTTTTCGACGGAAACAAATTCCGTCGAAAACGGATGAATAAAATAAATGCAAAAGAAATTGATTTTGTGAAGTTTTTCGACGGAAAATGGATTCCGTCGAAGATTTTTGACGGAAAATGAATTCCGTCGAAAATTGATGAATAAAATAAATGCAAAAGAAATTGATTTTGTGAAGTTTTGCGATGGAAAAATGATTCCGTCGAAGATTTTTGAAGGAAAATGAATTCCGTCGAAAATGGATGAATAAAATAAATGTAAAAGAAATAGATTTTATGAAGTTTTTCGATGAAAAATGGATTCCGTCGAACATTTTTGACGAAAAATATATTCCGTCGAAAACGGATGAATAAAATAAATGCAAAAGAAATTGATTTTGTGAAGTTTTTCGACGGAAAACAAATTCCGTCGAAAACGGATGAATAAAATAAATGCAAAAGAAATTATTTTTGTGAAGATTTTTGACGGAAAATGGATTCCGTCGAAGATTTTTGACGGAAAATGAATTCCATCGAAAACGGGTGAATAAAATAAATGCAAAAGAAATAGATTTTGTGAAGTTTTTCGACGGAAAATGGATTCGGTCGAAGATTTTTGACGGAAAATGAATTCCGTCGAAAACGGATGAATAAAATAAATGCAAAAGAAATTGATTTTGTGAAGTTTTTCGACGGAAAACGGATTCCGTCGAGAATGGATGAATAAAATAAATGCAAAAGAAATTGATTTTATGGAGATTTTCGACGAAAAATGTATTCTGTCGAAGATTTTTGACGGAAAATGAATTCCGTCGAAAATGGATGAATAAAATAAATGCAAAAGAAATTGATTTTATCAAGTTTTCGACGAAAAATGTATTCCGTCGAAAACTGATTAATAAAATAAATTGATTTTGTGAAGATTTTTAACGGAAAATGAATTCCGTCGAAAATGAAGTTTTTCGACGGAAAATGGATTTCGTAGAAGATTTTGGATGGAAAATGGTTTCCGTCGAAGATTTTTGATGGAAAATGAATTCCTTCGAACATTTTTGACGAAAATGTATTCCGTCGAAAACGGATGAATAAAATAAATGCAAAAGAAATTGATTTTGTGAAGTTTTTCGACGGAAAACAAATTCCGTGGAAAACGGATGAATAAAATAAATGCATAAGAAATTGATTTTATGAAGTTTTTCGATGAAAAATGGATTCCGCCGAACAATTTTGACGAAAATGTATTCCGTCGAAAACGGATGAATAAAATAAATGCAAAAGAAATTGATTTTGTGAAGTTTTTCGACGGAAAACAAATTCCGTCGAAAACGGATGAATAAAATAAATGCAAAAGAAATTGATTTTTTGAAGTATTTCGGCGGAAAATGGATTCCGTAGAAGATTTTTGATGGAAAATGGATTCCGTCGAAGATTTTTGATGGAAAATGAATTCCGTCGAAAACAGATGAATAAAATAAATGCAAAAGAAATTGATTTTGTGAAGTTTTTCGACGAAAAGTGGATTCCGTTGAATATTTTTGACGGAATATGAATTCCGTCGAAAATGGATGAATAAAATAAATGCAAATGAGATTGATTTTATAGAGTTTTTCGATGAAAAATGGATTCCGTCGAACATTTTTGACGAAAAATGTATTCCTTCGAAAACGGATGAATAAAAAAAATGGAAAAGAAATTGATTTTGTGAAGTTTTTCGACGGAAAACAAATTCCGTCGAAAACGGATGAATAAAATAAATGCAAAAGAAATTGATTTTGTGAAGTTTTTCGACGGAAAAAGAATTGCGTCGAAAATGGATTAATAAAATAAATGCAAAAGAAATTGATTTTTTGAAGTTTTTCGACGGAAAATGGATTTCGTTGAAGATTTTTGATAGAAAATGGATTCCGTCGAACATTTTTGACAGAAAATGAATTCCGTCGAAAACGGATGAATAAAGTAAATGCAAAAGAAATTGATTTTGTGAAGTTTTTCGACGGAAAATGGATTCCGTCGAAGATTCTTGACGGAAAACGAATTCCGTCGAAAATGGATGAATAAAATACATGAAAAAGAAATTGATTTTGTGAAGTTTTTCGACGGAAAACGGATTCCGTCGAGAATGGATGAATAAAATAAATGCAAAAGAAATTGATTTTATGAAGTTTTTCGACGAAAAATGTATTCTGTCGAAGATTTTTGACGGAAAATGAATTCCGTCGAAAATGGATGAATAAAATAAATGCAAAAGAAATTGATTTTATCAAGTTTTCGACGAAAAATGTATTCCGTCGAAAACGGATTAATAAAATAAATTGATTTTGTGAAGATTTTTAACGGAAAATGAATTCCGTCGAAAATGAAGTTTTTCGACGGAAAATGGATTTCGTAGAAGATTTTGGATGGAAAATGGTTTCCGTCGAAGATTTTTGATGGAAAATGAATTCCTTCGAACATTTTTGACGAAAATGTATTCCGTCGAAAACGGATGAATAAAATAAATGCAAAAGAAATTGATTTTGTGAAGTTTTTCGACGGAAAACAAATTCCGTGGAAAACGGATGAATAAAATAAATGCATAAGAAATTGATTTTATGAAGTTTTTCGATGAAAAATGGATTCCGCCGAACAATTTTGACGAAAATGTATTCCGTCGAAAACGGATGAATAAAATAAATGCAAAAGAAATTGATTTTGTGAAGTTTTTCGACGGAAAACAAATTCCGTCGAAAACGGATGAATAAAATAAATGCAAAAGAAATCGATTTTTTGAAGTTTTTCGACGGAAAATGGATTTCGTTGAAGATTTTTGATAGAAAATGGATTCCGTCGAAGATTTTTGACAGAAAATGAATTCCGTCGAAAACGGATGAATAAAGTAAATGTAAAAGAAATTGATTTTGTGAAGTTTTTCGACGGAAAATGGATTCCGTCGAAGATTCTTGACGGAAAACGAATTCCGTCGAAAATGGATGAATAAAATAAATGAAAAAGAAATTGATTTTGTGAAGTTTTTCGACGGAAAACGGATTCCGTCGAGAATGGATGAATAAAATAAATGCAAAAGAAATTGATTTTATGAAGATTTTCGACGAAAAATGTATTGTGTCGAAGATTTTTGACGGAAAATGAATTCCGTCGAAAATGGATGAATAAAATAAATGCAAAAGAAATTGATTTTATCAAGTTTTCGACGAAAAATGTATTCCGTCGAAAACGGATTAATAAAATAAATGTAAAATAAATTGATTTTGTGATGATTTTTAACGGAAAATGAATTCCGTCGAAAATGAAGTTTTTCGACGGAAAATGGATTTCGTAGAAGATTTTGGATGGAAAATGGTTTCCGTCGAAGATTTTTGATGGAAAATGAATTCCTTCGAACATTTTTGACGAAAATGTATTCCGTCGAAAACGGATGAATAAAATAAATGCAAAAGAAATTGATTTTGTGAAGTTTTTCGACGGAAAACAAATTCCGTCGAAAACGGATGAATAAAATAAATGCATAAGAAATTGATTTTATGAAGTTTTTCGATGAAAAATGGATTCCGCCGAACATTTTTGACGAAAATGTATTCCGTCGAAAACGGATGAGTAAAATAAATGCAAAAGAAATTGATTTTGTGAAGTTTTTCGACGGAAAACAAATTCCGTCGAAAACGGATGAATAAAATAAATGCAAAAGAAATTGATTTTGTGATGTTTTTCGACTGAAAATGGATTCCGTAGAAGATTTTTGACGGAAAATGGATTCCGTCGAAAATTTTTGACGGCAAATGAATTCCAACGAAAACGGATGAATAAAATAAATGCAAAAGAAATTGATTTTATGAAGATTTTCGACGAAAAATGTATTCTGTCGAAGATTTTTGATGGAAAATGAATTCCGTCGAAAATGGATGAATAAAATAAATGCAAAAGAAATTGATTTTATTAAGTTTTCGACGAAAAATGTATTCCGTCGAAAACGGATTAATAAAATAAATGTAAAATAAATTGATTTTGTGAAGATTTTTAACGGAAAATGAATTCCGTCGAAAATGAAGTTTTTCGACGGAAAATGGATTTCGTAGAAGATTTTGGATGGAAAATGGTTTCCGTCGAAGATTTTTGATGGAAAATGAATTCCTTCGAACATTTTTGACGAAAATGTATTCCGTCGAAAACGGATGAATAAAATAAATGCAAAAGAAATTGATTTTGTGAAGTTTTTCGACGGAAAACAAATTCCGTCGAAAACGGATGAATAAAATAAATGCATAAGAAATTGATTTTATGAAGTTTTTCGATGAAAAATGGATTCCGCCGAAAATGAATTCCGTCGAAAACGGATGAATAAAATAAATGCAAAAGAAATTGATTTTGGGAAGTTTTTCGACGGAAAACAAATTCCGTCGAAAACGGATGAATAAAATAAATGCAAAAGAAATTGATTTTGTGATGTTTTTCGACTGAAAATGGATTCCGTAGAAGATTTTTGACGGAAAATGGATTCCGTCGAAAATTTTTGACGGCAAATGAATTCCAACGAAAACGGATTAATAAAATAAATGCAAAAGAAATTGATTTTCTGAAGTTTATCGACGAAAAACAAATTCCGTCAAAAACGGATGAATAAAATAAATGCAAAAGAAATTGATTTTACGAAGTTTTTCGATGAAAAATGGATTCCGTCGAACATTTTTGACGAAAAATGTATTCCGTCGAAAACGGATGAATAAAATAAATGCAAAAGAAATTGATTTTGTGAAGATTTTTGACGAAAAATGGATTCCGTCGAAGATTTTGGACGGAAAATAAATTCCAACGAACATGGATGAATAAAATAAATGCAAAAGAAATTGATTTTGTGAAGTTTTTCGACGAAAAATGGATTAGGTCGAAATTTTTTGACGGAAAATGTATTCCGTCGAAAATGGTTGAATAAAATAAATGCAAAAGAAATTGATTTTGTGAAGTTTTTCAACGGAAAAAGAATTGCGTCGAAAACGGATTAATAAAATAAATGCAAAAGAAATTGATTTTTTGAAGTTTTTCGACGGAAAATGGATTTCGTAGAAGATTTTTGATGGAAATGGATTCCGTCGAAGATTTTTGACAGAAAATGAATTCCGTCGAAATCGGATGAATAAAATAAATGCAAAAGAAATTGATTTTGTGAAGTTTTTCGACGGAAAATGGATTCCTTCGAAGATTTTGGACGGAAAACGAATACCGTCGAAAATGGATGAATAAAATAAATGCAAAAGAAATTGATTTTAAGAAGTTTTTCGACGAAAAATGTATTCCGTCGAAGATTTTTAACGGAAAATGAATTCCGTCGAAAATGGATGAATAAAATAAATGCAAAAGAAATTGATTTTTCAAGTTTTTCGACGAAAAATGTATTCCGTCGAAAACGGATTAATAAAATAAATGTAAAAGAAATTGATTTTGTGAAGATTTTTAACGGAAAATGAATTCCGTCGAAAATGAAGTTTTTCGACGGAAAATGGATTCCGTAGAAGATTTTTGATGGAAAATGGTTTCCGTAGAAGATTTTTGATGGAAAATGAATTCCTTCGAAAATGGATGAATAAAATAAATGCAAAAGAAATTGATTTTGTGAAGTTTTTCGACGGAAAATGGATTCCGTCGAAGATTTTTGACGGAAAATGAATTCCGTCGAAAATGGATGAATAAAATAAATGCATAAGAAATTGATTTTATGAAGTTTTTCGATGAAAAATGGATTCCGCCGAACATTTTTGACGAAAATGTATTCCGTCGAAAACGGATGAATAAAATAAATGCAAAAGAAATTGATTTTGTGAAGTTTTTCTACGGAAAACAAATTCCGTCGAAAACGGATTAATAAAATAAATGCAAAAGAAATTGATTTTTTGAAGTTTTTCGACGGAAAATGGATTTCGTAGAAGATTTTTGATGGAAAATGGATTCCGTCGAAGATTTTTGACTGAATATGAATTCCGTCGAAAACGGAAGAATAAAATAAATGCAAAAGAAATTGATTTTGTGAAGTTTTTCGACGGAAAATGGATTCCGTCGAAGATTTTGGACGGAAAACATATACCGTCGAAAATGGATGAATAAAATAAATGCAAAAGAAATTGATTTTATGAAGTTTTTCGACGAAAAATGTATTCCGTCGAAGATTTTTGAAGGAAAATGAATTCCGTCGAAAATGGATGAATAAAATAAATGCAAAAGAAATTGACTTTATCAAGTTTTTCGACGAAAAATGTATTCCGTCGAAAACGGATTAATAAAATAAATGTAAAAGAAATTGATTTTGTGAGGATTTTTAACGGAAAATGAATTCCGTCGAAAATGAAGTTTTTTCGACGAAAAATGGATTTCGTAGAAGATTTTTGATGGAAAATGGATTCCGTCGAAGATTTTTTG
>JAVKPL010007012.1:0-28520 GCA_032173675.1 Gastrolobium villosum
CACATTGTTAATCTAACGAAGTCATCACAATGTAACCTTTAAACCCTTTTTGAATTTCTATAATGTGTGTTGGAGTGTCAGGGAGTGTCCCAGTGTGACGAGTGTGGAAGTGTGTCGCACACGATACGTCAGGATTTTGAAGTGTTAGTGCTTCATGGATGCCAAGGTCTGTGTTCTCTGAATTCTGAAAGTTCATAGGAACATCCATTACTAACTCTTGTAATGTTTTGGCCTTGGATAGGGTCTTGTTTAGTTGTTTTATTCTGTTTCTTAAGACAGTTTATGTAACAAACATCATGTGTTTTACTTTCATATGAGAATTTCGTGGAACTTCCATGAAAAATCAGTTCAGAATTGGCTTAAATTACTAGTACCTGCCACAGTGAAATATGCTTAAGTGTTTATTACTGTTCAATAATTCTTTTACAAAAAAGTTATTCACGATGATAATCTTATTCTGGTAACTATTAGTATTTTAATTTTTGTTCTTAAGTTGTTTTTGGTTTGTTGTTTCGGAACATGTGATCAAATACGTTCTGCCCAAGCATCAAGTTTAACCCCTTGAATGAATTACGGAGCTCTCCTTCGTAGTTCAAATTGATTCTGTTTTGTCTTCAATGGTTAAAATTTCTAACATACTGGTGTCATATTTGGACTTAGTGCATGTTTAAATTGATAATAAACTTTTACATTTCTTCGATTGGATTTTGTTACAATAGACTCGAGCTGAATAATCTTCGGATGGAAGAAAAATAATAGGTACATGTATTGTTAAAAAGAGAGTTTAAAAACAAAATAATAGTTTGAGAGGTAGGATATTCATACTACTAAATTTTTCTACTACCACTTCAGTACCACTCTAATCGCCGTTGGATTCAAAAGTTGTTTTTCTTTTCTCTCTCTTCATTTAACTTTTCCTCTAATCAATGGTGATTGGAGTGGTAGTTAAGTGGTAGTAAAAAAATTTAGTAGGATGAATATCCTACCTCATAGTTTGATTGTCAATACAAGATAATCTCCAAAAAAGCCAACTCCAAATCCGGAAGGTTTCAAAAGAGGAAAACTCTGTAACTGACCCAACCCTGAAGCCCAAAATTAAAAGACATCTGAAGCATTTGTATGTGAAAGATTATGTAACTAGTTGAATATTTTGGGCCCTAGTTCAAATTAGCCAAGTCTTTGGTTGAGTTTTTAGTATTCTGAGTTAGAAGAAGCCCAATGAAGCCTTATCAGGTGATATATATTGGAGAATATGAAAAGGAACATATGATGAAGTTCAAATCTATATCTTTTTTTCTTTTTTTTGATTTATAAATGAGAGTTTATTCAAGTGATATATGTTTAATTTTGTTGAAGTAAGATTTTGCATTCAAATTCTCGTGAATGTAAATTTTTTTCCTTTGAACATGCTGAATTGTTGCGGGAGCAGCAAACTCTCTAGCAAATTGATGTAAAAAAAATACTTGCATTTGGGAATGTTGCTTTAAAAGGGAGTTTAAAATTGATTTTGTGTAAATGATAAATTAATAATCGTTTTAAGTGTAAATAATATTTTTTTTTAAATTTTACGAGTCATATATTTAAAATCAGTTTTAGTCAACCACAAACTTAAAACTGTTTTCTTTTTTGTCTATTTTTTTTTTAAAATTAATTCTACTCACTATAAAATTGATTTCGAGAACCTAACAATTTTTTTTTGGATACAATAGAACCGAACATTTTAACCAAGCAATTCCTATGCAAACCAATTTACAAGGCCTTAAGGCTTAAACGTGATTTGAGGAGAAACACACGTGCCCTTAAGGGTTAAGAATTTTATACTTTCAATTGTTTTGGTTGCCTTTCCAATAGAAAGGAAATATGAATTCGACATAGATCATGAGTATCATATGAGACTGATACATAAGAATTTATCTTCAAAATATTTTTGCTTTTTCCCTTCCTAATTAACTTATGTATACTTATCAGTAGGGGAATATATTTTAGTAATTTTTTAAAATAAAGTATAATACTTCCTCTTTTAAAATTGTATTTATATTAAATATTATTAACTAAGTAATAAAAGTTATAAACTTATTAAAATTATTAATTTGTAACTTTTATTACTTTGTTTATAGTTACAAGAAAAATAACGGGATTAATATTTATCGTGTTATAGAAGATAATTTTATCTCCTACATACATATAAAAATGTGTGGGGCCTATGTGAATTCATTTGAAAAGAAGAGAAAAAAGAGAGAGTTCCACACACTCTTATATGTATGTAAGAGATAAAATTATTTTCTACGAGAAACACTAATCCCAAAAATAATACACTATCAAACATGCATCAACGGGTGTCAAATTATTCTAACTAAATCCGTGGTCTTGAATTTGAGTTACGTAGCTGTATTAAATTTAGCATGAAAGAATTTTTCTGTTCTTGTGATTCTATTTGGATTACTCAGTGTCCATCGGCTAACATACTCGCTAAAAGTTGAAAAAAAATGCGTGTCGGACATCGACACGTTTCGACACGCGTCTGACATGCGGTCAATATGTTGAGACACGTGGTCAACTCTTTTCGACACGCGGTCAACATTCCGATAAGCATCCGACACGTTTTTTTTTTGTCTTAATTTTATTTTATTAACTAAACATAAAAATAATAATTCATAAATCAATTTTTTTCTATTATGAAATTTGACATGAAAAATTAACAAGGTATAAAAAATTATTTATATTTATATTTATGTTATGAAATTTGAATATTTGATTGGTTATATGACTTATTATAGACTGTTATATGTATTAAATATAAATTATATTATATATATTAAAAATATTATTTAGTATCAAAACGTATCTCAACGTGTCAAAATACGCCATTTTTTAGAATTAACATGTCGGCGTATTATGTCGTGTTGTATCCTGTGTCAGTGTCGGTGCATCATAGTCCATTGGGCACGTGATATCAGATGGTTTATAAAAAATAAAATAAAAATAATACAGTTGGAAGAGTAGTCAGTTAGATCTGCTTTTGAAGAAACGAAGTGTAAAAATGAAAAAGGAATGGAAGGAAAATAAAAAGTATAATGAAACTTAGGGAAAAATGTTTATTCTTCAAAATGATACAACTTATATTCTTTCACTCTCACAGAGAGATAGGACTCACACCTTTATTTTTTTTGTCAACTCTCTCTTCCTTTATCTATCTCTTTCTCTCTCTTAAAATGACATAAGATTACATCTTTTAAAATATGACACCCACTTTACCCATGAAATTATTCAATAATCTACCAATCCATGTGTCAAAGTGCTAAAATTCCAAGCTGGAAATACAATCCAGCATGTAAAGGTGTAACCACAATTCTTAAACAATGATTGGCTGAGAACATATCCCAACTTATCCAATTATGAAAATGGTAAGATAAGGTACTTATGAGAATGACTCAGGATCACACACACAACAATCATCATCCACCATCTACTTAGCCATAAAATATTATATTATATTTCAGGGTTCTCTTTCATTCTTGTCACATTCTACAAATCAATTGGCAGCAGGTAAAATAAGGGTCACTCACTAAGGAAAAATGGCACAAGCTATGGCATCAATGGCTGGCTTACGTGGTTCCTCTCAAGCTGTGTTGGAAGGAAACCTTCAACTCAGTGGCTCAACACGCTTGAATGTGCATAGTGGTAGCAGAGTGTCATCAACACGTTCAGGGTTCATAGTTAGAGCTCAACAGGTGCATGCTGAGCCACAAAGTAGCCGCAGAGCAATGATTGGTCTTGTTGCTGCTGGTTTGGCCACTGGCTCTTTTGTTCAAGCTGTTCTTGCTGATGCCAAATCCATCAAAGTTGGTCCTCCTCCTCCACCTTCTGGTGGATTGCGTAAGTTCTTCTTGTTCCTTTTGATGTTACAATTCAGTCCATCCTACCAATAGAAACATTACACTTAAGAGGAGAGAGAAAAAATGTGGCAGAGAAAAGATAATTTTAACTGACATGTAACAATTTTATTTGTGGGATGTACTGAATCTTTGGTGCAACAGTAGCACCAAAGATCTATTCCTATATATATTATGTTTGATAGTGAAATAACATCTCTCAATTAGCTCTTTTAACATTATCTTATTTATAGAGATTGTATATTATGTAATCAATTAGGATTTCATTTGTATGTTTTTCCAATTGTAATTTCTTGTTTTTTATTATTAGTGATTGTACATCTTATATAAATAAAATGGGATTGGTGATAAATCTCACAAGTCATTCACTAATCCTTCTTAATATTTTAAGATCAGATATACTTGTCTAATGGAAATAAGTAATTTCATGTGACAATGCAGTATTGTACCCTGGAAAGTTTAAAACAGAAAATGGGTCATGGGTGTTGTATTCAATGAAGAAAGATGAAAAATAGAAATGGGGTTGAAAAGTTTTGAGGTAGAATTGAGTTTGATTTTAGTAAATTGCAATTCTTTTAAAGGGCTCGTTTTTTTCTGCGGTTACTGCATATAAGTTATCTACAGCAAGTCCAATACAACGTCATTTTCGGGTGGAAATGATGGTGTTTTTATAATTTTAATTTATTTCAAGGTTATAATAGTCTTTATATTTATAATTTTTTAAGATTTCAATACCAAAACAACATCATTTTGAAAATAAATGCAGATAACTTATCTGCTGTAACTGCAGAAGTTATAGGCAAAACAGGAAAAAAAAATTAAGAAATCAGAAATGGGGTTGTTGTTATTAGTGACATTAAAGAGTGGAATTTGAGGATAATATATAACCATGGTGGGTGTGATGTTATGGAATTTGGCAGCTGGAACATTGAACTCAGATGAAGCAAGAGACCTGCAGCTGCCATTGAAAGAAAGGTTCTTCATTCAACCATTGTCTCCTAGTGAGGCTGCACAAAGGGCAAAGGAATCAGCAAAGGAAATTGTTGGTGTCAAGAAGTTGATAGACAAGAAGGCATGGCCATATGTTCAAAATGATTTGCGTTTGAGAGCTGAATATCTTAGGTATGACCTTAACACTGTCATTGCTGCAAAGCCTAAGGACCAGAAGCAATCCCTTAAGGATCTCACTGGCAAGCTCTTTCAGGATATTGGCAATGTAAGTTGAAAATGAGACTATCCCATAGTTCTTTATCAATTGAAGATTGTGAAAGTTTGAGGATGGATGTTCTTACTACCAAATTCTTCTACTACCAACTTACTACCTATCTAATCACCATTGGATCAATATTTTCTCTTTTTTTTCAAAAGCTTTTTAGCATTCTCTTTCTTTGATTCAATGGTGATTAGATAGGTAGTAAATTTGTACTAGAAGAATTTGGTAGTAAGAATATCCATCCTCGTGAAAGTTTAGAGTAATTGAAGTTTCTTAATTATTTATTTATTTATTTTTTTGTTTCACAGTTGGATTATGCAGCTAAGAAAAAGAGCTCCACACAAGCAGAGAAGTACTATGCTGACACTGTATCTTCTCTGAATGACGTCATTGCCAAACTTGGTTAATGTGATTAATTTCTTGCTTTGTTCTGTGTAATCTTTGTCTATGATTTTCTCAGACTCTTTGTTTGACTGCTATTTGAAGAAAATCAAATGAGGGAAAATTTGCTATATATAATTAAGGTTGATCTCTTAGTTTTTCAAACCACATATATGCTGCCTCAAATGAAATAGCCTAATTATATCAATATCTCTCTCCAAAACAGAAAAGTAAGAGATAATGTAAGTTTCAATTCTTTTTTTCTAAGTACAAAACAAGAGATGCTAAACGGCCGGCTTCGCTCAGCGGTAAGTTTGCTTGCCGTGGTGTCAGATTGCGGATTCAAATCAGCCTATCTGCAAAAAGCAGAAGAAAAACTGCCTAGAGTATTTCCTTTCCCAGACACTCATGAAGTGGGTATTTGAACTGAGTCGGCCCTTTACAAAACAAGAGATTCTCCTCCCCTTAGAATTATCTCAGTTTTTAAGCTGTTTGATTTAAGAAATTATTAATGTATTAAGAGTATAACATGTGACCTCACTGAACAATAATGGAGAGGTATTAAAGTTTGAGTAAATATCCTTTTAGGTCTTCAACAAAAAAAAAAACACATGGAACTCATTTTAATCCCTTAGAAAAAAAGTTGATTTGTGGTCATTATGAAATTTCAGTTCTTTGAAATTGTGGTCCTCAGAAATTCAAATAAGATCTACATTAGTTTCTACAAAAGGATTAATATAGATATTTTTTTTCTAAGGGATTAAAATGAGTTTCGTGTTTTTGTTTTTTTTTTGTTGAAGACCCATATGATATTTATTCTTAAAGTTTATTAAGCTATGTAATGGATGAAAAAAAAAATGTCAACCATTTATTGGTTGTGAGGGCTATACGAGATTTTTTTTTTTTATGCATAACACAGTTCTGTTCTATTTAACCACTCTGTTCTTTAATAAAAGTCCTCTGTTCACTTGTTACACTACTAAATTTGGCTTTGGATATGCAAGGTCTCGTTAAATTGGATATGCAAAATTTACTCCTTTGTGTGTTTAAGATTTCATAAAAACTACAATCACACATGTGTTTGTCAACATAACAGAACAATTCAATTTAAAGTTATATTTCCAATGGAAAAATGCCATAAAATTCAATTTTTATCGTCATTTTTGGTTTGGATTAAAAAAAGAAGCAATGAATGACAGTAAGCTGGAATTTAATACCATTAAACAAATGTTTATACTTTTGTCAACGAGTCATAAACAGTTCTAGCTTCTTAGTTTTAATTACATATGCAACTTAATTATTTTTAACATTGTAAATTTATTTTCAAATGAAATAGTACTATGTATGTATGGCTCACGTAATAGTCTGAATTTACTAGACTCGATAATCTATGGCTCATTAATTAAAAAATAATCATGTGTTTTAAGGGAAGACTACTCCTGCTTTTGTTCCAAAAATATTTTTTTTGTTAAACTCACTTAAAAATAAGTGAATCTCATTAAATTTTTTAGTTTTATATCGAGATCCACTTACCTTTATGTATTTATGGTTCATGTAGTACATTGAATTTACTAGGCTCAAAATTGATGGCTCATTAATTAAAATATAATAATCGGTTTTAAGGGAAGAACATTCATTGCAGTTTCTCTCACACTCACATAAAAATAAGTGAATTTTATTAAATTTTTGTTTTTGACACTGTGATTCTTATCTATATTTGAGTATATAGGAGAATAAATATTTCCCTAAATATTTATGCAGAAATGTTAAACCCACATTTTAATGGTATTAAATGAGAGTTTGGCCTCATTTGTTTCTCATTTTTTTAATTACGTCATTTCCACCAATAATAAATGGTTATACCATTAATTCTTCTTTTGAATATATTTAGTTGTGGGAAAACTATTTCTTCCTTTGCTGCATAAGTTTTTTTTGACACACTAAGATAAAACTTAAAAGTAAGTAAGTGGTTGGTAATGGTAGATCTATTAACTTCTGGGCTGGACATTTGGGGTGATTGGAAGTTTAATTTGTTTGAGCTTGCTGTTGTTAAACCCCCTCTATCTGACTTGGAGTTGAAAGTTAGTGATTTGTTTGATCCTGTGACGGGTGATTGGTTTTGGGTTATTCTGGAACAGTATTTGGATGAAGGTGTTCTTAATAAGCTGAAACACATTTCCCTTCCTGCCTCTTGTGATTTAGAAGACAACATCAGTTGGAGGAGGAGCTCTCCTAATAAATCCCTGGTTAGGAATGCTTATTGTCAACTTTCTGATGATCTCACTTTGGTTAAAGATAAAATGTGGTATGCTCTGTGGAAATGGAGAGGACCATACAGAGTTGCTGTTTTCATTTGGTTGGTTTGCCTTAATAGGTTTCCTGTTAAGTGCTTGACTTGTCATTGGAGTGGTGGAGATAATCTTTGTCCTATCTGTCATGCATATGAGGAGTCGATTATTCATGTGCTTAGGGATTGCAAGGGTGCTAAGGGGGTTTGGGATTCCTGGTTTGCTGGAAGGATCCCCAGTTCCTTTTTGTCTCTTGAAGGGCAAGACTGGTTTAGATGTAATATCTCCCAGACTTTTCCTTCTAGCCTTTGGCATTCCTAGAAAGAATTCTTTTATGTTTCTGGTTGGTTTTTGTGGCATTGGAGGAATTTGGTTGTCCATGATGATCATTTTTCTTGGCCTACTGACCCTATAGCTAGGATTTTGTCTTATCTTCGAGACATGAAGCAGAGTTGGGAAGGCGTCTTCTTAGACTCTGAGGATGAGAGGTTGCATGGTCTTGTTGCTGATGGGAAGCTTCTTGTTGATTCTGGTAGTGCTGCGCAGGAGGTTCTAAGACTGTATGTTGATGGTGCAGTCAATTTATCTTCCAATTTGGGTGCTTGTGGTGGGGTTATTTGTACAGCTAGAGGTGAATGGGTGGGTGGTTTCTCTTACAATATTGGCTCTTGTTCTCCTTTAGAAGCTGAAATTTGGGGCATTATCCACGGGCTCAAGCTTGCTGCTGATTTGAATATATCTAAAATCTGGATTGGTAGTGATTGCAAGGATGCCCTTCTTTGTGCTGACCCTCTGTCGGATTCTGATTTCTTCTCCCCTGTGGTGAGTAGGCTGAATAAAGAGCTTCATGCTTTTGAGTATATTCACCTTGATTTTGTTCCTAGGGAGGTTAATACTTGTGCCGATAGTCTGGCTAAGTTTGGTTTTAATTGCAGGGGTGGAGAGTTTATGTGTTTTTCCTCTCCCCCTGTTAGTGTCTCTCCTTTCTGGAGTGATTTTTGTAAGTACTTGCTGATGGAGCATGTGTCCTCCAGCATGCATCTATTATCTTTTTAGTTGTTCTGGGCTAGGCCCTCCATTTTTACCAAAAAAAAAAGTAAGTGAGTCCCAATATATCCCATTAACTTTTTTTCTATATTCATTATTATGGAATCCATTCAATTTTATGTGTGTGATAGAAAATAAATTTATATGGAAAAAATAAAAATATTAAACCTATTAATTATTGGGAAATACTTTTCTTATGTTGTAGGAAGAAAATTATCTCATGTGGAAGAAATAAAATTATAAGTCCACAGATAAGAGGAGAGAGAAAAAAGAATGGTGGAATCCAACATTTTTTTGTGCGTAAAGGAAAGTTATTTATCTCATTTAAAATGAGATAAACATCACCCTTAATTATTAGTAGGTGTGACATGCAGTGCTATATGTGGCATGTGTTCATTTTGATTTTTGGGTGCGTGAGGAGTACATGCTCCTTTGCCTAAAAAGAAAAAATATAGGATATAGGTGGAAATAATTATAATGATAAAAGTATTTTTGGTGTGGCAAAAAGTAATATTTTCCTTATGAGAGAGGTGCTACCCCACCTAAATCCTCTTCCTTTTAAACAAAATATAAATAATGACAGTGAGATCACCGAAGAGAGACACAAGTTTTCATAGTATATCTTAAAAAAAATGCCACATATCATTCTTGCTTTAATTTTTTTTTTGTAATATATATATGGGTTTTATATTTCTCATTCAACATGAGAATTCATGTTGTAGATACAAAAAGCATGTGAGACTCGTATATTAGAAAAAATTATGTGTAGGACCCACATTAACACGAAAATCAAAGGGTGTGTAGGAAAATTCAAATTCTCATGTTGAATGAGAATTATAAAACCCTATATATATATATATATATATATATATGGTTTTATTTTTCTCATGTTGCATGAGACAATTTTATCTCGTGCAACCCACAAAAAAGTGGATGGCACCCACCTTTTATTTTCTTCTCTTTTTTATAGTGGGACCCACCCACTTTTTTGTGTGTTGCATGAGACATTGTCTCATGCAACATAAGAAAAATAAAACTCATATATATTTATATATATATATATAATATTTCTACAGCCATTTTAGATAAGGTTATTTATAGTTACTAGGGGTGTTCATCAACCGATCCAAACCGATTCCAACAGCGGTAACCGAACCAAAAAATCGAAAACCGAATAAACCGAAAACCGAACAAAAATCACAAATTTTAATTGGATTGGATCGGTTTTCATTAACCCATCTGAAAACCGACCTAATATATTAATTCCCCTCCATCTACTTGGGCCTTTCCCCAATCATAATCCAAAAATTTCTAAACCCAAGACCCATTAACCCATCAACTAAATCAAAGAAAAAACCTAGTCACATTTCATCAACAAAATTCCATCTGTATAGAGCTTTATATCTCATTGTTTAAAAAAACTATATTATCATTTATTGATACTTTTGTATTTAAAAAAAAATTACAAAGCCAATATATACAAAAGATGTTATTTGCACAATAATCATGAAACAAATTTTAACATTTTCAAAAAATAGAAAATCGATCCAATCTAAACAGAAAAAAATTGGATTGGATTGGATTGGATTTAAAGAGAAGTTCAAATCGAATGGATGATTACATGATCAAACCAAAGAGATTAGAGTGGATGATTTTTGCTTCCAATACCAATCCAATCCAGACCGCGAACACCCCTAACAGCTACCCAAAAACTATGGTTTTTTTATTAATGAAGGGTGTTTCTGTAATTTTAGATGAATTAATGAATGGTGTTTCAATAAAATATATATGATGAAAAAAAGAATTACGGAAACACCCTTCATTAATTCACCTAAAATTACAGAAACACTCTTCATTAATCAACCAATTTCTTTACATCTCAATATACCATTAATTAATCATTTAATTACATGTCATTATAAATTAATCACTAAGAAGCAATGTGACAATCCTTGGGATACACACTTGTCCATTTAATGGTTATCTCTTAAAAAATATAATATAATTAAAAATAATACACGACGGTCCATTTTGTTCCATTTTGTAAGTAGGGGTGACAAAACGTGTCATGACCTGCAGGTCGACTCGCAACACGACCCGCTAAAATGTAGGTCCATAAAATTGATTGTGTATGAATTTAAGTAAATGACATGAATTAGTGTCGTGTCGTGTTACGGGTTGAACCATGTGACCCGCGTGTCAACTCACAATTTTTTTATACAAAAATCAATTTTTTGAATTTTGGTAATTTTTACATATCGTATTACGGGTCACCAATCAACCTGCGTATTTTATTCACTTTTTCCTTTTATTTTTAATTTTCATAGAAAAAATTTAGATTATCAATTTTTGCGGGTCAACCCTTGTTACCCATGGCAGATCATGTTCGAGTTTTATTATTTGATCCGCGAACAAAAATAAGTCGTTAATGGGTTGAACAATTTGAACCCTAGGTCAGACTTAACACAACATGAACTGTCGAGAGTTCTTACCACCATGGTAGGTGTTAGGTGGATTAATCCTCCTCCTAAATGTTGGTAGGTGTTATTGTTTACCGTTTTTTTTTTTAAAGAAAAAGATCCTAAGAGGAGTAATAACTCTCTAATGGGCGTAAGCATTTTTGGTGCACCCGTTGTAGGAGCATCTTCCATTATTAATTTTATATAAAAATTATAGGAGAGATTCCAAATATGAGGTGTTATAGGCTTAAACTGATTTTTTAATAACCAGTTTGCATATGTGTAAGTTATATTTTTTAATAGTTTTGGTTGACCTTATTTGTATTTAACTGCTCGCACTTATTAAATACGCAAGCTCCTAAATATAAGTAGATAAATGGTCAAATTAGGTGTAAGACTCCTTTTTTTTATTTCAGAGTAAGAACAACCTATCTCTTTATTTAAATATAAAATTAAATTTCACCAAAAAAATATAAAATTAAAAATTATGAAGAAGATATATGTAATTAATTCAAAAGAATATAAATTTAAAATTTAAAAATAAAATTAATAATGACATGTGTAGTTCTTTAAAAGAGAGAAAACTAAAATACTAATTTAATGATACAAAATGTGATAGAACAATTACAACTTAAAAGAGGTAGCTAGAGCTAGACAGAAATGATACAGAATATACTTATTCTGTAATATTGTTATTTACTAATTAGTTAGTTTGTTGTAACTAATTGTTAGATGTTAGTTAGCTTTGTTAGACAAAGTCACGTGGGTCACCAACTCTACTTTCTGACCTTTCAGACTTTTAGTCTTTTCTCTTTCTGTGTCTATACATAGAGTAGCACAGTATATCAGATTGAGTAGTATTGTCAATTGTATCACTTTGGATACTTTTACATCAATGAAGATTTTCTGTTTCTTCCTAAACACTAAGATGGTATCAGAGCCCATCATGGGGCTCTGAATTCGCCATTTTCCTTTTTTCGTCGTCTTCTGCTACAGATCTGATCTGATCTTCTCTTCATTTTTCTGAATCAAGTGAGTCAAGATCCTTGTTTCTTTTTTCTTGCATGGCGAATCAGAGTTCTCAGCAAAACCTCAGTAATGCTTCGGATGAGACACACATTCAAGGTGATGCTTCTGATGCTGCAAATCAAAAGTCTATGAATCGAAATTTTAATCAGGATTTGTCAGATCTAGGAAGTCCTTACTTCCTTCATCCAAATGAAAATCCGTCTCTTGTACTTGTTTCCACGCCTATGAACGGTAAGAACTACCATGGATGGGCCAGAGCCATGACCATGGCTTTGATTTCTAAAAATAAACTCTCTTTTGTGAATGGTTCAATTTCTGTTCCGGAAACTTCTGATCAACACTATGCTGCTTGGGAGAGATGCAACACCATGGTGTTGTCATCGTTGCATCGCTCCATTTCAGAGTCTATTTCTCAGTCGATACTATGGATGGACAGGGCTGTCGATGTATGGAAGGATCTTAAGGAAAGATTTTCTCAGTCGGATATTTTTCGAATCTCTGATTTACAGGATGAGATCTATCGTCTTCATCAAGGAGATAAGTCGATATCTGATTATTACACTCAACTCAAGATACTATGTGATGAGTTAGAGAATTTACAGCCTACACCTTCTTGTAAGTGTATCCATCCATGCTGTACTCTCGCTTCGCAAGTGAGGAATATCAAAGATAGGGACTACTCAATACGGTTCCTTAAGGGGCTCAATGAGCAATATTCTCATGTGAGATCCCAAATCATGCTTATGGATCCTCTTCCTCCAATAAATCGTGTGTTTTCACTGGTCACACAACAGGAGAGACAGATGCACCTTGAAGGCATGTTGCATAATTCTATTGATGGAGCTACAAAGGCATTTTATAACTCCTCTGCAGAACACATAGCTGCAAGAGGAGGACGCTTCAATACAAGAGGAAGAGGAAGAGGCTACTACAATGGAAGAGGTAGGTCCATTTCCAGATTATGTACTTTTTGTGGGAAAACAAGCCATACTGTTGACACATGCTTTGAGAAGCATGGATATCCACCAGGTTATAAGGTGAAAGGTGGATACAAAGCAGCTAATGCTGTGATTCAACATACTTCAGATGGTCTTACTGAACAGAATCATGATGTCTCACAACAAGAAAATAAAGAAAGTTTTTCCAAGAATCAGTATGATACCATTTTCGAGATGATTCAGCAGTCTATGCAGCAACAATTCCTTCAGCAAAATACTTCTCCTCATGTGAGCAACATAGTGCAAACAAATGCGATCAATACAGAAAAAGGGGCAATCAATGGTGAAACAACCTCTTCAGGTAATGCTTGCACACAGTGGATCCTAGATACAGGAGCCACTGATCATATAACCAACACACTTACCAGCTTGGTTTCAATACAAAAAATTACACTAGTAGCCATCTCTCTTCCTAATGGGAGCCAGGTCCATTCTTATTACTCAGGAACTGTAATCCTTTCAAACACACTTACCTTGTCTAATGTCTTGTTTGTTGAGAATTTTACTGTTAATCTCATATCAGTCACAAAGTTAGCACGAAACTCTAATTGCTGTGTAATTTTTCAACAGCAAACCTGTGTCATCCAACACATGCCTACCATGGAGATGATTGGTTCAGCTAGGCTAAAGAAAGGCTTATACATCCTCACTCAAGATTGTAGTCAACAACACATACATCCAGACTTACAACCCAAACTTCCAAATAGCATTTCTGTTCAGTCACTTTACACTGTAAATCCTAGTTTCAATGATATATGGCATTTACGTTTAGGGCATTGTTCTCCTTCTGTAATAAAGACAATGATGACACAATATCCTTTCATCTCTTGTAAAAATACTGATGATCCTTGTGATATATGCCATTATTCAAGGCAACGAAAATTGCCTTACATTTCTAGTTCAACTACTTCTAATAGTGCTTTTGATTTGGTGCATATAGATATTTGGGGGCCATATTCTATATCCTCCATTCATGGTCATCGCTATTTCTTAACAGTAGTTGATGACTTCACACGTTTCACTTGGGGAATTTTGATGAAAAACAAATCTGAAACCCGAATGCATATAAAGTCCTTTGTCATGTTTGTCGAAAACCAGTTCAATGTGACCATCAAATCTTTTAGGAGTGATAATGGTCAAGAGTTTATAATGCAAGATTTCTTTAATCAAAAAGGAATCATTCACCAATTATCTTGTGTTGAGTCTCCACAACAAAATGGTGTTGTGGAGAGAAAACATCAGCATATTTTAAACACATCTAGAGCACTTTTGTTTCAAGGCAATCTTCCTAAAAATCTATGGTCTTATTGTGTTTCACATGCCATCCATATCATTAACAGACTTTCCTCTCCTAGACTGCACAATAAGTCACCATATGAGTTACTATATAAAAGGCCACCTGTGATCATACACCTTAAAGTTTTCGGGTGTTTGTCTTTTGCTTCCACTTTAAAAGCTAATCGTACAAAATTTGACACAAGAGCCCGTAAATGCATATATCTAGGACATAAGGATGGTGTAAAGGGATATATTCTTTATGATTTGAAGTCTAAAGAAGTTTTTCTTTCAAGAAATGTGCTATTCTATGAATCACACTTTCCTTTTTCTGAAATCTGTGCCAATGACCAACCTGTTCACACAGAGAATACTATTATCTTGCCTATTCATGCAGTCACACCATATGACACAATTTCTGGTCTACAGTCTGATCAGATACTGTGTAAACAAACTTCCCAACAACCTTTGGTCATTACTCAACCACGGATATTACCTACAAGCCACATACCGCAACTAGATCTTGACCAAAATCAAGATCACCCCTCACCCACTATACAAACAGACCTTGAAAACCCTTCAACACATCTACCATCAACTATTAGGAGATCCACAAGGGTGAGGATGCAGCCACGACATTTGGCAGATTTCAAATGTAATATTTCTTCAGTTCTAGCTGATCAAATTTCATCTCCAGGTAAGTCCTCTTCCACTTCTCATCCTATTTCATCTTTTGTTTCTTATAACCATTGTTCAGATTCTTATGCTTCCTTATGCCATAACCTTAGTTCCTTTGTTGAGCCTAACACTTACAGTCAAGCTATGCAAACTGATGAATGGATTTCGGCCATGAAAGAAGAGCTTGATGCTCTTGACAGAAACGGTACATGGACCTTTGTTGATCTACCTAAAGGAAAACATCCCATTGGATGTAAGTGGGTTTACAAAACAAAGCTTAATCCTGATGGGTCAGTTGCTCGTTACAAAGCTCGCCTTGTTGCAAAAGGATACAATCAGCTGGAAGGAATAGATTACTTTGAGACATTTTCTCCTATAGTTAAACTCACCACCATTCGGCTTTTACTTGCTATTGCAGCTGCCAAAGACTGGTTCATTGAGCAAGTAGACATCAACAATGCCTTTTTACATGGTGATCTCTCAGAAGAAGTTTACATGGCTGTTCCCCAAGGAGTTATTGCTCCTAAGCCAAAGCAAGTTTGCAAACTACAAAAGTCTCTTTATGGTCTTAAGCAGGCAAGTAGACAGTGGAATGCAAAACTCACAAGTGAGCTTCAAAATCTTGGTTTCCACCAATCCAGTGCAGATCATTCCTTGTTTACTAAAGCTGCTGGTCCTTCCTTTACATGTTTACTGGTCTATGTGGATGATATGGTTTTGGCTGGAAATAATTTTCAAGAGATTAACTTGGTGAAGCAGCACTTGGACAGATTGTTCAAAATTAAAGATTTAGGCCCTTTACATTTCTTTCTGGGAATGGAAGTGGCTCGTTCCACAAAGGGTTTAGTGTTAAATCAAAGGAAATATGTTCTTGAAATGTTATCTGAAAGTGGCTTACTTGGTGCTAAACCTGCTTCTTCTCCCATGGAGTCTTCCCTGCGATTAAAGCAAAATCATGGTGAGCCATTTCATGATCCAGCTTCATACAGACGGTTAGTGGGTCGTCTTTTATATCTCACAAATACTAGACCAGATATATCATTTGCTGTGCAAAAATTAAGTCAGTTTGTTGCCAATCCAATGAGGATTCATCATGATGCAGCCTGTAGAGTTCTTAGATATTTAAAAGCTTCACCAGCTAAAGGTTTATTGTTTCCTGCTCAGAATTCTTTGATCTTGTCGGGCTTTGCTGATGCAGACTGGGCTACCTGTCCAGATACTCGCAAATCTACTACTGGTTTTTGCATCTTCCTTGGTAACTCTCTTATTTCTTGGAAGTCCAAGAAGCAAAGCACTGTATCCAGGTCTTCAGCAGAAGCTGAATATAGAGCTTTGGCAACTCTCACTTGTGAAATCCAATGGCTTTCATATCTTCTTCATGATCTTCAAGTTCCTATGCCTAAGGCTGTTCATGTATATTGTGACAACCAAGCTGCAATACACCTTGCTCACAATCCTTCATTTCATGAACATAGCAAACACATCGAGCTTGACTGTCATGTTACTAGAGAGAAAATCATGGCTGGTTTAATACACTTGTTGCCAGTGCCCACAACTAAACAACTTGCTGATGTCTTCACAAAGGCCCTCCAACCTGCTCCTTTTCATGATTTTATTTCCAAGTTGGGGCTTCTTGACATTCACCTTCCAACTTGAGGGGGGGTGATACAGAATATACTTATTCTGTAATATTGTTATTTACTAATTAGTTAGTTTGTTGTAACTAATTGTTATTAGTTAGTTAGTTTGTTGTAACTAGTTAGTTTGTTGTAACTAATTGTTAGATGTTAGTTAGCTTTGTTAGACAAAGTCACGTGGGTCACCAACTCTACTTTCTGACCTTTCAGACTTTTAGTCTTTTCTCTTTCTGTGTCTATACATAGAGTAGCACAGTATATCAGATTGAGTAGTATTGTCAATTGTATCACTTTGGATACTTTTACATCAATGAAGATTTTCTGTTTCTTCCTAAACACTAAGAAGAAAACAGAAAGGTTACAAATAAAGAAGTATCATGAGAAATTATGAAACTTAAGTTTGGAAGAAAATTCATTTTAATTTTTGAATATTTTATGATTTGAAGTTATGAAACTTACAAGTTTGGAAGAAAATCGATAATAAAATTTTAAATTTAAAACTTTTGAATTAATTACATATATCTTCTTTATAATTTTAAATAATCTTTAATTTTATATTTAAAAAAAGAGATAGGTTATTCTTAAACATAAAGAGTCTTATGCCCAATTTTAACCATTAATCTGCTAACATCAAGTAGCTCACATATTTAATAAGTTAGAGCAGTTACATATAAATAGGATAAATGAAAAATATTAAAAAATATAACTTTCACAGGCGGTAAAATGAACTAACCCTTAAATTAATCATATTTATTTGAAATACCTTGAAAATATAATTACACCTAATACACAGGCTGACCCTCAATCTGTAACGCCTCATATTTGGAATCTTTCATATGATTAAATAATAATTATAATAAGAATAATAATGTTTATATCTAATATGGATTTTCTTCCAAACTTGTAAGTTTCATAACTTAAAATCATAACATATTCAAAATTAATTTTTTTTTTCAAACTTGTAAGTTTTATAATTTCTCATGATACTTCCTCCTACTTTGCAACATTTCTCTTTTCTGTTTAGCTCTACCTCTTTTAAATTGTTCTATCACATTTTATATCAATAAATTAGTATTTTAGTTTGCTCTCTTTTAAAGAACTACATATGTCATTATTAATTTTATTTTTAAATTTTAAATTTATATTCTTTTGAATTAATTGCATATATATTCTTCAAAATTTCTAATAATTTTCAATTTCATATTAAAAAAAAGAGGTAGGTTATTCTTATACCGATAAAAGATTAAGGAGTCTTACGCTAAATTTGACTATTTATCTGCTTACATCTACCAGCTCACATATTTAATAAGTCAGAGCAGTTAAATACAAATAGGATCAATAAAAAATATTAAAAAATAAAACTTACACAGATGTAAAATGACATAATCATTAATTTTTTTATACATGAAAATGAATAAAAGACAAAGTAAAGAAATAAAGACATAAAATAAAAGACTTGCCCTTTTCTTTGCGAGGATGAGGAATGCCCGTCACGTCCGTTTGGATAAGAAGTTTCAACGAGTCAGGAGCTTTGTCAAAGATAACATCTTGTAATCCAGAATTATTAAGGGAAATATTAGCTAAAAAATTAGCACAACAGTTGGTTTCTTTAAACACATGTATAACCGAAACGAAGATGCTATAATCAAATCTACAATTTAAAGTGCAATAAAAAATAAGAATAGACTCACAGTATGCAGAGTAGTGTAAGAAATCTGAGCCTACAAAAAGTGTCTCCTTAAGACAATTTGTTACCTTACTAATGTCGAAGGTTGATGAACACTTGTCTCCCAGGATATAATGGATTACGTCTGAAGAATGATGGCATTATCAGTCAACATCCCGAACAAACACAACAGGATGCTAGAGGAATTACACCGAAAAAATGGAAGGAAGCATGCAAAACCATATGAAGGAAAAAATCCGGCAGAGTAACAGAGCAGAAAATCGGATAATTTTCTGAAGGGGTCTATATATAGAAAACCTAAGGTCACAATTCAAAAGGCACCTATTCGACAACGAAATAACACAGTTTTTGGACACAAAAAGACACATATATTCGACACGAAAAGACACCCATTCAAGGATGAAACAACACGTCTATTAGGATGAAAAGATATATATATATATTAGGATGATATATATATATATCTGTTTGTCGATGAAAAGACACACATTTTCACTACCAAACTTCTTATTCATAACTTATGAGACTTAGAACCAAAATCCAACAATGCCCCACATGGATAAGAAGTGAATTCATAGTGACTAAATGCTTAAGAATATGAATGCAAAATGTAATTTCCTCAACAAGAAACAATTGCATCGAGATAGGTAGAGTTACCTTTGAACCTTCTCTAGTGAAACCTATCAGATATACTCGGTCAATCGGTGGTCTGGCCAACTTGAACCGTCGACCTTTAGTTTATAGCTAGATTATAGGAGTCACACAATTGCTTCTCTAGCATTGTTGGTCCTTATTGTTGTGCCCATTTTGGCCTTGGGACACCTGCCTGGTTGTGTGAGTGTTCTAGAGAATCAACCGTTGTAAATTCTCATAGAAGCTATCCCAAGCTGTGCAGTCTCACACCTGCACAGTCTTTGTAGTCCCTCTTTTTCGGGTGTCGATTCGATTCATCCATGTATGTAACCCCCCGCTGGAAGCCTGTCAGGAGCCGCTCCTTATCCATGCCCTCTCGCACCGGCGATCACTCCCCGCCCTCGTCAGCGCTTAGGATGTTACACACAGCCTAGCCTCAATCTCTAACATCTCGAAGTTGGAATTTCTCATATGATTAAAACAATAAATATCCCTGGACGTGCGTATGGAAAAGGCTTTGTTGGGAGAGGTTTACCCACTTAATGTGATATCCCGCCTCGAAAGGATTAGTCTTCGGCTGTCGGCTAGAGGATACCTTGGGAAACCAAAATAAATAAATAAATAAATAAATAAATAAATAGTAATAAAATTTAAATCTAATATAGATTTTCTTCCAAACTTGAGAGTTTCATAACATAAAATCATAAAATACTCAAAATTTAAAATGAGTTTTCTTCTAAACTTGTAAGTTTCATAATTTCTCATAATACTTCTACCTTTTTTGCAACCCTTCTCTTTTATGTCTGACTCTACTCTTATGCCTTGTTCTATCACATTTTGTATCAATAAATTAATATTTTAGTTGCTCTCTTTTAAAGAACTACATACTTTATTATTAATTTTATTTTTATATTTTAAATTTAAATTTTATTGAATTAATTACATATATTTTATTCATAATTGTATATATTTTTAATTTATATTTAAATAGAGAGACAATTTATTCTTACGCTAATATAAAAATAAAGAGTCTTAAGCCCAATTTTGACCATTTATCCGCTTACATCTAGCAGCTCACATATTTAATAAGTCATAGCAGTTAAATATAAATAGGATCGATAAGAAGTATTAAAAAAATAAATAACGTATAGAGAGATAAATTGATCTAACTCCTAAATTAATCATAATTTTTTTTGGAGATAGTTAATCATATTTATTTGAAATACCTTAAAAATATAATTACACCTAATACACAAGTTGGCCCTCAATCTCTAATGCCTCATATTTCGAATCTCTTCAATGATTAAATATAAATAATTATAATAAAATTTAAATCTAATATGTATTTTCTTCCAAACTTGTAAGTTACATAACTAAAAATCATAAAATACTCAAAATTTTAAATGAATTTTCTTCCAAACTTTTATGTTTCATAATTTCTCATAATACTTCTTCCATTTTTGCAAACTTTCTCTTTCTAGCTTTGCCTATTTTAAATTGTTCTATCACATTTTGTATCAATAAATTAGAATTTTAGTTTGTTCTCTTTTAAAGAATTTCAAATGCCATTATTATTTTTATTTTTAAATTTTAAATTCAAATTCTTTTGAATTAATGACATATATCTTCTTCATAATTTTAAATAATTTTATATTTTATATTTCAATAAAGAGGTAGGTTATTCTTACACCGATAAAAGAATAAGGCGTCTTACACCCAATTTGACCATTTATATGCTTACATCTAGCAGCTCACATATTTAATAAGACAGAGTAGTTAAATACAAATATGGTCAATGAAAAGTATCAAAAAATATAACTTACACAAATATAAAATGATCTATCCATTAAATTTAGGGTTTATTTTTCTTATATTGCATGAGACAAGTTGTCTCATGCAACACATAAAAAGTGGATGAGACCCACTAAAAAGAAAGAGATAGAAAATAAAAAATGGGTCCCATCCATTTTTTGTGTGTTGCATGAGACAATTTGTCTCAAGCAACATGAGAAAAATAAAACTCTTAAATTTATCATACGTATTTGAAATACCTTGAAAATATAATTACGCCTAATACATAGGCTGACCCTCAATCTCTAACGCCTCATATTTGGAATCTCTCCTA
Source organism: Gastrolobium villosum (assembly GCA_032173675.1). NCBI lineage: Eukaryota > Viridiplantae > Streptophyta > Magnoliopsida > Fabales > Fabaceae > Gastrolobium > Gastrolobium villosum. Next base: position 21,344 of record JAVKPL010007012.1, read on the forward strand.
TGATTAAAAAAATAACAATAACAATAGAAATAACAATTTAAATATATTATGGATTTTGTTCATAACTTGTAAGTTTCATAACTTAAAATCATAAAAAATTCAAAATTTAAAATGAATTTCTTCCAAACTTGTAAGTTTCATAATTTCTCATAATACTTCCTCCTTTTTTGCAACCTTTCTCTTTTCTGTTTGGCTCTACCTCTTATGCCTTGTTCTTCCAAACTTGTAAGTTTCATAATTTCTCATAATACTTCTGTTTGGTCCCAACACGCAGATGGGCGAGCGTGGCGGGCAAGCACAGCCCAGGGGTTAAGGATGCGATTGGGAAGCTGGAACATAGGAACCTTAACGGGTAAATTGAGGGAGTTAACATATGTTTTTGCTAGAAGAAAAGTGAATATTGTTTGTTTGCAAGAAACTAAGTGGGTTGGAGAAAAGGCCAAGGAAGTGGATGGAACTGGTTTCAAGTTATGGTACACAGGTATTAAAAAGAGGTATTAAAAAGAGTCGAAATGATGTTGGAATTATGTTCGATAAAAGTTTCAGATATAAAGTTGTAGACATCAAAAGGAAAGGCGACATGATTATTCTGGTTAAGCATGTAGTGGGTGATTTGATCCTGAATATCCTCAGTGTGTATGCACCCCATGTTGGATTGCAACCAATTGATAAAAGTCAATTTTGGGAAGACTTGGAGGAGATTTTGAGGGGAATACCTTGAGAGGAGAAGATTTTCTTAGGAGGAGATCTAAATGGTCATGTTGGTAAAAGTAATGGAGGCTTTGATAGAATTCATGGAGGTTTTGATAGAATTCATGGAGGTTTTGGCTATGGGACGAGAAACGAGAATGGAGAAGATATCTTGAATGTTGCACTAGCCTACGATTTGATGCTAGTGAACACCTTTTTTCGAAAAAGGGAGTCACATCTAATCACATATCATAGTGGCCAAAATCGTAGTCAGATTGATTTCTTTCTGGCTAGAAGAGAAGATAGAACTTCTTGTGTCGACTGTAAGGTCTACCCTGGAGAGTGTGTCGCTATGCAACATAAGCTGGTAGTCCTGGAGGTTCGGTTCAACAAAGTACTTACAATGAGGAAGATGGCTCAGAACCCGAGAATAAGGTGGTGGAAGCTTGAGGAGGGAAAAGAGAGAGACAGTTCAATGAAATAATATTGCATGAAGGACCTTGGGAGTTTGATGTAGGAGTAAATGTAATATGGAATGGCATCAGCTAAGTGTATTCAAAATATGGGAAGGAGGGTGTTGGGAGAAAGGAAAGAAAATGGATTTCATACAAAGGAAACATGGTGGTGGAATGAAGAGTGCAAGAGGCAATTAAATATAAGACGGAGTGCTTTAGATCTTTGCATAAAAGTCCTAGTGAAGAGAACTTGCAAAAGTTTAGATTGGCGAGAAAAAATGCAAAGAAAGCAGTGCGAGAAGTTAGAGGCAAGGTTTTCACTGATTTCTATAATAATCTTGGGAGCAAGGATGGTGAAAAAGGTATATATAAACGTGCAAAAATAAGGGATAAGAAAAGTAAAGACCTCACCCAAGTTAGATGCATCAATGATGAAAATCAAAAACTTTTGGTGAGAGATTAAGATGTAAATAAAAGATGGATGAACTACTTTAACAAGTTGTTTAATGGGGATGGAGATATAAACGAGGTGGACTTTGTAACACCCTGTATATATCCGGTAATGTTATCATACTATCGTGCTAAGCTGCGCTTAATTAAAAATGCGGAATATCTTTTTCTTTTCAATTATGATGCCATTATCATTACCGACTTGCTTATTAATCAGTTAATAAAACATTGCCTGTATATAATTTCAATAAAATAACTTACTGGAATACCTCATTAAATACATAACATAAGTATAAGTCTCTAGTCACGGAACTACAACACGTAGACCGGACCAACTAACATTTTAAACAACTCAGCTCAAAGTGCTAACAGAAAGTGACATGGACAAACCCCATGCTCACACAAATAAGGCAGCAAAGCCCAACATCAGTCTCAACATTAAAAGCATAAAAATAAAGGTACAGAAACATAAACAACATCCAATCCAGTCATGCTATCATCAAAGCAGTCATAACAATAATCATCACTCATGCTCTAGCCTCTTGCCACCAGAGACATCAGCCCCCATACTACCTGAACTTGAAATAAGCATTCCCCAAACGTGGGGTGAGATCTCTAAACAAGAAATCTCAGTAAGACAAGGGGTCCTCACGGATCTTACACCCCAAGCTCACTTACATGTGCAATATAAGTTTAAAAGCAGTTCATCATCATCAGTTCTAAAACAATGCAATGCAACAGATAATCATGTCATGTGTGTCAATACTATTCTACTGGCCAGAAAAATGCAGGAATACGTCTATCTCCTACATATAGTGCAAGACGCCACTTGCATCCACCCCGAATCACCGTATCGTATGACGCCACATACTCAGGCTTACCGTCAAGATGGAACAACACATGCATATTAAAAGCCATTACATGTAAAGTTCAATCAACATTTCATATGTTCAAAAGCATGTAACACAACATGCATATACCATACCCCCATGGGACACTGTGGAACCACAACATGGCTAAACCGAGGACACAAAAGCTTACCTTGCAAGCTAACACCCAAAGCCAAGAGTCCACAGCTCAAAGTCCAAACACAGCAGAATCACAATCTGTTATGGACCAACACTATATCAATAATCATGCATCTCAAGCATACAACTTAAAGACAACGCCTTTACCTTACGTTTTACGTCTTAAGGCTCCATACAAAGCCATAAGCCCTTAATCACTTGATTCTGACTTAGTTCATTAATTATAGAAGTCCAACTTCCTTAATCTAGGTTCCACAACCCCCCAATAGCCTACTGTATGCACAATAAGGCTACTGTTCTTCGAAATCCCAGAATATCCGGATATTCCTCGTGGCATATCCCGCATATCCGGATATCTCACTGACCATATCCGGATATACAATATCCGGATATCACGGTCCTATATCCGGATATCTAATATCCGGATATCACGGTCCTATATCCGGATATCTAATATCCGGATACCATATCCGGATATCTAATATTCGGATACCATATCCGGATATCTAATATCCGGATATCTGTTCGACAAATATCCAGATATTTCACGACAGAATGCAGTTTCTGCATTTCGTGAAGATATCCTTCCAAGGTTCCATTTTTAAAACTTCAACACGTTAAAGCATGCATTTTTAGACCCACTTAGGTTAACATTCCAGTTGGTTACTTACTTAACTCATTTACATGCAAAACTTCACCTTTAAGCAACCAAAAACTCATGATCAAAGGTTGAACAACGCACCAAAAGCTCAAAACAGAGGCAAAGACTGCTCTTGGAGCTCACCACCAACTCCAAGGTTCAGGCTTGCAAGGGTGCACGAAAATGGCAACACAAGCTAGGTTCTTTCTTCCTAAAGGGAGCTCCTTGAAGCTCAAAATGCCATTACAAGGCTGCACTCAACCCAAGCACCACCAAGTCAGCTCCACAGCCCCTCAAACTCAGAAATGAGACACTCACACCACTCACAATGATGCCCCCAAGTGTTTACAAGAAGAAAAGAGGAGTACTACCGGTGGCTGAGAAGATGAGAGAACATAGATTGAGGTGGTTTGGGCACGTAATGAGAAGGCCTCTAGATGCTCCCGTAAGCACAGAAGTGTGTTACCAGAAGCTCAACACAAAAAGAGGTAGAGGTAGACCGAGACTTACTTGGGGGAAAGTAGTAAAACAAGATTTAATGGCGTGAGATATAGATTGGAGGACAGTATGCCTTAGAACGGAATGGAGAAAAGCTATAAGCATGGTGGAGGGTTAGACCCGTTGTTATTCCTATATTCCAGATGGTCCCTTTTTAGTCCTTTTCCCCTTCATTTCCTCCTCTTCTTCTTTTCCCTTTCTTTTTACTTATATATATATATATATATATATATATATATATTATTACTATTTTTTTTGACTTTTATGTTTTTTTCCAACCTTTTTGTATTTTTCATTTGGGTTCATCTACCAACGACCCCAATTGATTTGGAATAAAGGTGTTGTTGATGTTGATGTTGTAAGTTTTATAACTTAGAATCATAAAATATTCAAAATTTAAAATAGTTTTTCTTCCAAACTTGTAAGTTTCATAATTTCTCATAATACTTCTTCATGTTTTTCAACCTTTCTATTTTTTGTCTGCCTCTACCGCTTTTAAATTATTCTATCACATTTTGTATCAATAAATTAGTATTTTAGTTTGCTATCTTTTAAAGAACTACACATGCCATCATTCATTTTATTTTTGAATTTTTGAATTTATTATTATTATTTTTTAATCATAAGAGGGATTCCAAATATGACGCGTTAGAGATTGAGGGCTGTTGTGTGTATTAGGTGTAATTATATTTTCAACGTATTTCAAATATTATGATTAATTTTGGGTTAGATCATTTTACATCTGTGTAAGTTATTTTTTTAATATTTTTATTAATCTTATTTGTATTTAACTACTCTGACTTATTAAATTGTGAGTTGTTAGATGTAAGTAAATAAATAGTCAAATTTGTCATAAGACTTCTTAATCTTTTTTTTTTGAAAGATACTTCTTCTTAATCTTTTATTGGTGTAAGAATAACATACCTCTTTATTTAAATATAAAATCTAAAATTATTTAAAATTACCAAGAAGATATATGTAATTAATTCAAAAGAATTTAAATTTAAAATTTAAAAAAAATTAATAATGGTATCTGTAGTTCTTTAAAAGAGAGTAAACTCGATTACCAACAAAAAAAGAGTAAACTAAAATACTAATTTATTGATACAAAATGTGATAGAGCAATTTAAGAGAGGTAGAGCTAAACATAAAAGAGAAAGGTTGCAAAAAAGTGGAAGTATTATGAGAAATTATAAAACTTAGAAGTGTGAAGAAAAATTCATTTTAGATTTTATATATTTTATGATTTTAAGTTATGAAACGTATAAGTTTGGAAGAAAATTCATATTAGATTGAAATTTTATTATTATTATTATTATTATTATTATTATTATTATTATTATAGGAGAGATTCCAAATATGAGGCGTTACAGATTGAGGGCCACCTTATGTATTAGATGTAATTATATTTTCAAGGTATTTCAAATAAATATGATTAATTTAAGGGTTAGTTCATTTTATGTATGTGAAAGTTATATGTTTTAATACTTTTCATTTATCCTATTTATATTTAACTACTTTGACTTATTAAATATGTGAACTGCTTGATGTAAGCATATAAATGGCCAAAATTGGGCGTAAGACTCCTTATTCTTATATCTGTATAAGAATAACCTATCTCTTCGTTTAAATATAAAATTAAAAATTATTTAAAAATTTGAAGAAAATATATGTAATTAATTCAAAATAATTTAAATTTAAAATTTTAATATGGATTTTCTTCCAAACTTGTAAGTTTCATAACTTAAAATCATAAAATGTTCAAAATTAAAAATGAATTTTCCTCCAAACTTGTAAGTTTCATAATTTTTCATAATACTTATTCGTTTTTTGCAACTTTCTCTTTTGTGTCTTGCTCTACCTCTTTTAAAATGTTCTATCACATTTTGTATCATTAAAGTGATATTTTAGTTGTTTATAAAAAAAAGGGGTGATATTTTAGTTTGCTCTATTTTAAAGAATTGCACATGCCATTATTAATTTTATTTTTAAATTTTATTTTTAAATTCTTTTTAGTTAATTGCTTATATCTTCTTTATAATTTTAAATTTTAAATTTAAATAAGGAGGTAGGTTGTTCTTACTCCGATATAAAAAATAAGCAGTCTTACGCTTAATTTGACAGTTTATCTACTTATATCCAGGAGCTCATGTATTTAATAAGTTAGAGCAGTTAAGTACAACAATGAATGAAAAGTATTAAAAATGAAACTTAATTATACATATGTAAAATGATTATTAAAAAATATAACTTATACCTACGTAAGATGATCTAACCTTTTTTACAAAAAAATAAAATAAAATTGATCTATACCTTAAATTAATCATATAAATATGAAATTCTTGGGAAATATATTTACTCTTAATACGCAACGCGGCCTCAATCTCTAACGCTTCATATTTGGAATATTTTCTATGAATAAATAATAATAATAATAATAATAATAATAATAATAATAATAATAATAATAATAAAATTTAAATCTAATATAAATTTTCTTCCTAACTTGTAAATTTAATAACATAAAATCATAAAATATTCAAAATTTAAAATGAATTTTCTTCCAAGCTTGTAAGTTTCATAATTTCTCATAATACTTCTTCCATTTTTGCAACCTTTCTCTTCTTTGTCTAGCTCTACCTCTTTTAAATTGTTCTATCATATTTCGTATCATTAAATTAGTATTTTAGTTTGCTCTCTTTTAAAGAATTACACATGCCATTATTAATTTTTTTTTTAAATTTTAGATTTAAATTCTTTTTGATTAATTACTTATATCTTTTTATAAATTTAAATAATTTTTAATTTTATATTTAAATAAAGAGGTAGGTTGTTCTTATTTTGATATAATGTCTTACGCCTAATTAGACCATTTACCTGCTTATATCTAGGAACCCACATATTTAATAAGTCATAGAGTTAAATATAACAATGAACCAATAAAGCCCAGCACAGTTGGTAGATAGCTGGGTTCCTTAAGCATGCTGACAGGGGTTCGATTCCTAGCCGTGCGTATGGAAAAAGGCTTTGTTGGGAGAGATTTACCCACTTAATGTGATCTCCCGCCTCGAAAGGATTAGTCTTTGACGGTTGGCTAGAGGATACCTTGGGAAAGAAAAAAAACTATATAACAATGAAAAGTATTAAAAATTGTATAACTTAAAATTACACAGACGTAAAATTATATGACCCTTTTTACAAAATAAAATAAAATTGATCTAACCCTTAAATTAATCATATATATTTGAAATACCTTGAAAATATAATTACAGCTAATACACAGCCTGGGCTCAATCTCTAATGCCTCATATTTGGAATCTCTCCTATGATTAAAAAGTTAATAAATAATGATAAAATTTAAATTTAATATAAATTTTCTTCCTAACTTGAAAATTTCATAACATAAAATAATAAAA